>JAVKPL010011514.1:302500-499909 GCA_032173675.1 Gastrolobium villosum | reverse complement strand
GATTCACCTTTGAATGATTATTATATCTTTTTTCTCTCTCTTTCTTTATCACCATTGATCTATCTTTGTACAATTATGATTTAGTAATCGGAGATAAAATTATCTCAAACAACTTGATAAACGAATAAGACCTATATAAATATATATATATATATATATATATATATATATATATATATATATATGGGCAGGATATTCTTACACCGGTGTAAAAGTTAGAAGTATTACACTCAATCTTGACCATTGATCCACTTGTATCCAATGACTCACATTACTAGAAAATTTGAGCCCTTAGATATAAGTGGGATCAATGGTCAAGATTAACAGTGTAACTTACAATAGTCTAAAATGATCCTGACCCATATATATATATATATATATATATATATATATATATATATGTGTGTGTGTGTGTATGTATATGTGCGTGTGTGTGTGTGGGAAATCTTCCGTAAGGTAATTAAGCCCATGAAGTAATTATCCAAGACTTATAATCTTTCAAGATCTCTTTATATTTGAGTTTGAGTTCACTCCTTATAATAATATCTTTTATATATATATATATATATATATATATATATATATATATATATATATATATATATATATATATATATATATATATATATTCCAGTACGAGACCAATGATTTTTGGTCGTACAAGTTGAGTGCATTTGGATAATGAGTGACCTTTGGTGGAATACAATTAGTTATTACTATGAGCGTATTTGATTTTTGGGTGGTTCAGTATATTATAAATTACTGATTGATTTGATTAGTGTTAATTTCTAATCATTCTGATTATTATGGGTCTTTGGTGTTGCTGATGATTTTGATTGATAAGAGTTATTGAACAAATATGAAATGATTTAGAAAATAATCAAAAAGTAAAATATTTTATAGGAGTATAATTGTTTGATGTTGTATAATATCTAACTGTATTATTAAGAAACTGTGTATTGTTATCTATGTTTTGGAATTTAACATGTCATACAGAAGTGAACTCGTGCATGGAGACTTCTCCATAAACCTTTGAACTTATTGAGATAATTGAATTTCACCCCGTTTGGAGAACAAATTTTAGGTACTCTGATGTTGGTAAAAGATCCTTAGAAAAGAAGTCTGTATGTGGGGATTAGAGCATTGCATGAAGTAGTTAGACATAAATATTTGTTTTGGGAACTATATATATATATATATATATATATATATATATATATATATATATATTAGAATAGCATGACTAGTGTGTAATATTAATAGAAATGGCACGAAGCCATTTGTATTGTCAATTTAAATATTAAAATAGAATTGGAATTGTTGTATATCAGGTATTATGTTTGTTGTGGGAGTATGATACTTGGATTAGTCCAATTTATAGCCTTTATGTTGTTTATGGTTTTGTCAGAAATAATACTTGTTATTATATTTGGATAGACATTTGATAATTGTTGAGATTGTGTAAGTCAAGTAAAGATTCTAGAATCCAATCTAAAATAATAAATGAAGACAATTATATACAAAAAATTGAAAGAAAAAGTTAAGTCACGTAGTTGATTGATGGTAAGCTGCAGTGATACTTTTAGATAAGTCTTTCACTTTTATTACTATAAAGTAAGTTAACACAACGTGGCGGACGGGGCATTACATGTAACACCATCATAAATAACAAAGGGGGATGAATTTATTTATTTGTTTATTTATTTTTGGTGAAGGCTATATTTTTAATTGAAATCACTTCAGCACTTAATGTTCACGTGATAGACAATTTGAAATTGGCTAAAAATGTAAAGTATTTTGTATATATATATATATATTTTTTGGCATTTGGAGAAAGAAAATAAAGGTCTTATAGATTTTTTTTTATTTTGCAGTAAAGAAGCCTTATAGAAAACTTATTATTATAATATTTAATAATTTATTCTATTATTTTTAAAATTTATAATTTAAATTCATTTAATCTAAAATTGAATATTTTAAAAATTTATAATTTAAGTTTGCATATTTAATCAGACATTAATTGCATACCAAAAAAAATAATCAGACATTGACTATTTTGAAAATTTATAATTTAAGTTTGAACATTTAAGTCCATTCCCACGTTGACTATTTTAAAAGAGTGAGGATATTCTAACTACCAAAAATTCTTACTACTAACTTATTAGCCATCACATCACCATTGGATCAAAGAGAGATAATGTTAAAAAGTTTTTGAAGAGAGAGAAAATGTTAATCTAATGGTGATTAGATAGATAACAAGTTGGTAGTGAAAAATTTTGGTCGTAAGAATATCCCTCCTCTTTTAAAAATTTATAATTTAAGTTTGTACATTTAAGTCCATTTAATCACACATTGACTATTTTAAAAGTTATAATTTAAGTTTGCATATTTAAACATGGGGAAGGTCATACTTATAACCTATTTTGGTTTATAACTTCTTACAACCATATCTTAACCGTTGATTTTCGTCAATCAACGTTTAAGTTTTTCGTAAATCAAATTTATTAATTAATTATTAATTCATAATAAATGATAACCGTTGATTGCTGAAAATCAACGGTCAAGATATGATTGTAAGAAGTTATAAACGAAGATAAGTTGTAAGTATAACCTTTCCCTTGACTATTTTGAAAATTTATAATTTAAGTTTGCACATTTAATTCCATTTAAAATATTTCTTGTTTTGAATCTTTGGTAGAAATTAAAAAATGAAGCAAGAGTAGTAGCATGAATTGGCTATAAATATAGCATGAGTTCTCATCCACTGAAAAGATAAGTAAGGAGACAAAAAATGACCATTTCAATAGTAAAATTAGTGTTCTTATCTGTCACAATTTTCATCTCAATTTTCCCTACAACTTCTTCTGCTGTTGGCCTTGAGAATGGTTTCCTTCAATGTTTTCAATCAGCTTTAGGACATAACACAATTTCAGGAGTAATATTCACCAAAAGCAATTCTTCTTATGAACCCCTTTTAGAGTCTTCTATAAGAAACTCAAGATTCTTGGTCAGTTCTGTCCCAAAACCAGACCTTATTGTTACTCCACATAACCTATTCCATATCCAATCAGCACTTCTCTGCTCAAAGAAAAACAGCTTGCAAGTAAGGATTCGAAGTGGGGGGCATGACTATGAGGGCCTTTCTTATGTCTCTCATGTTCCATTCTTGATCATTGATCTCATTAACCTTAGGTCCATATGCATTGACATTGCAGAAGAAAGTGCATGGGTTCAATCAGGTGCTACCCTTGGAGAACTCTATTCTGCAATTGCAAATAAAAGTAAGGTCCATGGCTTCCCAGCTGGTAGTTGCTCTACCATTGGTGTTGGAGGACACTTCAGTGGTGGTGGATTTGGTACCATTTTTAGAAAATATGGCCTAGCATCTGATAATGTAATTGATGCTCAAATGGTAGATGTTAATGGGAAGATACTGAATAGAAAACTCATGGGGGAAGATCTCTTTTGGGCCATAAGAGGAGGAGGAGGGTCAAGCTTTGGAGTCATTACTGCATGGAAAATCAAGCTTGTACCTGTTCCTTCAACAGTGACAGTTTTTGATGTGTCAAGGACCCTTGATCAAGGTGCTAGTAACCTTTTCCACAAGTGGCAAACCATTGCTCCCAAGCTTCCTGCAGAACTTTTTGTGCACACAGTTTTGGGAGTTGCAAATTCAACTTCTCATAAAGGAAAAACTGTAAGAGTTTCTTTCACAGGATTGTATCTTGGGTCAGCTGAGGAACTCCTTCCTTTGATGCAAAATAGGTTTCCAGAATTGGGTTTGCAGCACAATAACTTCACTGAGATGACATGGATTCAATCTGTTCTTTACTTTGCAGATCATTCAATAGATGATTCCTTGGAGGTCTTGCTTGTGAGAAACAAAAAATCCTCAAGTTTCAAAGCAAAATCTGACTATGTGAAGGAACCTATTCCATTACTTGGCTTAGAAGGGCTTTGGAAGATGTTACTTTTGGAGGACTCACCATTCTTCTTGACCATTACACCATATGGTGGAATAATGAGTGAGATTTCAGAATCAGAAACTCCATTCCCACATAGAAAGGAGAACTTATATGGAATCCAATATTTTGTAAATTTGGTTTCAAATGAAGAAACGCCAAAGCATTTAGATTGGATAAGAACACTATATGCATACATGGCACCATATGTGTCAAAGTCGCCAAGACAAGCATATTTGAATTATAGGGACCTTGATTTGGGTGTGAACAGAGGAAACTCAAGCTATGAAGAAGCAAAATCATGGGGTTTGAAATATTTCAACAACAATTTTGAGAGGCTTGCACGAGTGAAAGGTAGAGTTGATCCTGAAAACTTTTTCAGGGACGAGCAGAGCATTCCTCCTTTTTAGAAGCTTGGTTCCAATTGCTAAAGGGATATCGTAAATAAATTAACTGAAATTTGTAAACATGAGCATGGCATGGGCATATTTACTTGCAGTTACTAAATTCTGGAAATAAAAATTGTGCTTTCTAAATTCTAAGGGGAGTTGCTACTAATCCTAAAGGGAAAAAAATCTTGCAAAATCAATTTTGATTAGCTTATAATGTTATTCAAATTCAATAGACTGATTTTAGGTTCCCATCAAATTTTAAGAAATATAAATTTGAGAGTTTCCTGGGATTGCTGGGCCAGCGACCACAGGAACATACACAAATAAACATATAATAATCTCAAAAATGGAGTTTTTGAACAGACAAATATAGATGTAATATTAAAAAACTACATATATTGTCGCAAAAAGTTATAACTAAATAACAGAAGGGAAAACATTTTCTCATATTACACGAGAATTTAACTCTCATGGTAGTGACCCTTCGATTTGCGTGCAAAATTTTTTTTTTCTTTTTCTTTTTTTAATTAATATGGGCTCATTACTAGTTGAGTCACAACATGATAATTGAATTCTCGTGCAAAGAAAATCAATATTGCAGTTTTATTTTATCGGTGAACTGCATCGCAGCAACATCTATTTGAGCTGGAGAGGGAGTTGTTACACTTTTATTTTAAAAAATAAAAAATGCTGTTATCTGAACATGTTATTATTATATTTAGTGTAGTTTGTAAACAAAAAATTTATAAATATAACCTTTCTCATCTAATAAATACTTATTTTAATTAGATATTTAATCAAATATTCTTGCGATTTTCTATAATTATGGATAAGTGCTTAGGAGCGTATTAACTACAAACCTAGTTACTGAAAAGAAAATTTCTCCTGCAAAAAAATAAATAAAAAACAATTATGTACTAAGAGTGGTATATAATTATAGGGGATGGATATGTTTACAAATTTCTTTTTGAAATTTTTTACAAATTACAATATGTTCTCCCGGTAGAATATAGTGTAGCCAGTGTTCTCCCGGAAAAATATAGTGTAATTTGTAAGAATTTGTAAACAAAAAAGTTTGTAAATATAACCTGCCCCATAATTATAATATTAAAGATATTTTTTTCTCTCCCCATAAAAATCACGTATTTTTATTACTCATTTATATTTTTTTATTATTTAATCATTATTTTTTTTTTGATAATATAATCATTATTTTTAAATCCAATACATGTTCAATTATTAAAGATAGTATGTGTTCTGGTTGACCTAATCTAACAACCCTGCAAGGAAGGCTCAACACCAAAGGCCTAAGTCACCTCAGCCTTAATTTACTAGTTTTACTGACGCCTCTGTCACCACCCGATCAGCATACCAGCTCCCCAATATCAATCATCAAAGTGGCTTGCCTCGGAAGACCCGATCCTTTTTGCTTTCACAGGTATCCATTAATGGGAAATATTTAATATGTTTCAGGACTACTAAATTTTTTGGTGTTTCCTCTCACAACATTAATTTTCTCTTTCCCTTTTTACCCTTATTATTTTCTCATTTTTCCAATTTTACCCTCCTATTTACTCTAAGGAACCACCTAAAAATGGTAATCCCGGTTCACTTTAAATAACCTCCCAAACACTAAAACACTTCCTTAACTGTGCAGCAGCTGACAATTGCTGCTGGACGCTCTGCTTCAACTAGGTCAAGCTACTTTGACTTCTCTCATACCAATTGATTTAGCACAGTCCCCATCACATTGAAGCTTATAAATATCCCCTTACAAATTAAGGTTTTTATGACGGAATAATAGATAGAGAAACCGAACAATTAAACTCAAATTACGACTAGTGTGGGGGAAGGATTTGACCAGATGTGTAAATTGTTATTGACTTAATTAAAAAAAGTTAATTTACTTAATTAAAGTAATTAATTGAAAGAAAATGGAACCTCAGCGTGGATATGAGAAATTAAGATTAATGACATGTATTTAAATTTTTATTATTAAATAAAATTTGATGTCAGTTGTATTAATAAAGAGTGACATTAAGTTATTTAATAAAATTCGCATATAATTTCATTTAATAATATAAAATTAAAAATAAGTGTAAAAAAATGTTAATATCATTTCTTGTATGATATAGCTAATTTAGTTAATTGATAAGTTTGATTTTATTCAACGAACAAGTTGTTAAGTATTCAAAATTATAATAACTTTTTTAATAAGAGAATTCGTTATTGATAGTTTACAAGGAAGTACAAGACATCCTACAAATAGGTGTGAATGTGGGCTGGGCCAAGTTTTGCACAGAAAAGCCCAAATCTATATCAAAAAAATTTTAATTTGGTCTAACTCAAGCCTAGTACGAGTTTAACTGTTAGATTGATTTGCCCATTTATAGAAAAAAAAATGGCCTGCCTATTAATTTTTAACTTCTATGCAGAACCATGAATCAACTTTACAAAATACTCAAATTATGTTGCTAAACCAAAAATCATAATTTTAATATCCAAACAGAATCATGAATCACAACAAAATTAATACAATCTGTAATTAAGTCACTTTCAAAAGAAAAATGCTCAAACTACATAACATATATTTCATCATATCCTACAAACAAGTCCATATTATGTAAATTAAAATAACTACATGAATCCAACAAACAAGTCCATATTATGTAAATTAAAATAATTACATGAATCCAACAAACATATCATGATGCTTGTAGTAAGTATAACCTCTCTTAAAAACCTTTTAATATATTCATATACACAATTTAACATGCTGAGATGTTGGTTCCTCCTATATAAGAAATAAAGTTAGATTTAAATTAAAATATAATCGAATATAATTAAGTTATAAATAATTACAATTGAATGAATTTATATCTTTTATTTTTTCTTCAAGGCATACTCATTCTATTTTTTATTTAATTTAAAATAAATAGTACAATATAGGCCGACCTGTAGATTTATAGGCCAGACTTTGTGAAAGTGGATCTACGGTCTTTTATTAAACAAACTTTTTTCAAAGCTCAAGTCCAGCATATTTTACGAAATATACTAGGTTAGGTTTGACCTGACATAGGCCGAGCCGTAGGTCCCTATAGGCCAGCCAAGCCCAGTTTCACCCTACTTACAAATAAAGGAAATAGAAAAAAGATGGAAGCGTATTTCAAGTTTTGAATTTACTATGTATTCAAAGTATAATATATTTGATTTTGAAGAGTTGTAATTTTTAGGATAGGTGAAGAGGCTTAAACACAAAACTAAATTAGTCGATCATGACTTTAGACATTGATTGATATTTACAAAAAGTAAAATAAAAATAGTTGTGCATATAAGTTATAGTAGATTAGGTTTTGATATAAATAAACTAAGTTTATCTAAAATATTTCGATACTTGTCTTACCTTTTAACTTGGTGTAGTTTAAAATATAGATTTGATTTGCTCTATTTTTAACCTATTTTTAAAAAATAAAAAGCTGCCCTATTAATTCATTTAAGCTTACCAGATCTATTAGGCTTGCCTATTAAAATTTAAATTAATATAATTTAAAATTATTATATGGCCCATATTATATATATATTTTGGTCTAAATTTATTTTATATTATTAAATATAGTAAGTTGGAGTTAATCTAATATAAACTACGCTATGCCCTATATTTTAAATAATTTTTTTTAAAGTTTGAACTTATTGTATTTTATTAAATATAATAGCTAATTTTAATATGATATACGTCAGATCGTAGATGCTTTTTGATTATTTACACACCATTGTACACATAAGTCACATCGCAACATAGACCGGTTCAAAAAATCTAATAAAAAATGTTAGGTTCCAAATTTAAATGTAATTCAATCCAGTTTGATCTAACTTAACGCGGGCAGACTATTATTGGTGGGTCAGACTAATATGTTGGTTTAATATTTAATTATTTAATAAAATTTATATAATACGAGAAGATTTTTTTTCCAAATACAAATTAAAATTTGTATTGCAAAAAAAAAATTATTTAATGTTTTTTTCTTGAATTTAAACAATATAAAAGAAAAATAAAATAATATTTTTAAGTATTACAAGCTTTTAATGTTAGAGAATATAATATAAATCATTTAAAAGACCGTCACATATTACCTTAAGATTTTGGGTGAAATGATTCTTTAACTTGGTATCAAAGCCTTAATGTTCTTTTTAATGATTTATATTATATTCTCTAATGGCTGTCACCTAGACACCTATTACCTTAAAGTTTTGGGTAAAATCGTTTCTTAACATTTAAAAAAATAAAAATATATATTTAATCTTGGCCAGCTCAACTTGTGCCCACGTACAAATATTTTTCGAAATTTGTAATTGACAAGAAATTGATAGTCTTCTGTGGACTTTGTGCCATAGCATGTGATCCGCGTAATGCTCCTAGCACATTATAATAATAACCATAAGCTTTATCAAATGGTTAAAATAGCTTCATTAGTTTTATTTCAAAATATTTAACGATTTTTTTTTTTTTTTGATACATCAAATGTTTAACGATTTAATCCACTACAAATGGATTAAGGGTAAAGAGTTTATAAATTTTACATAAAGATATAAATTTGAACTTTAGTATTCCATTATACTAAAAGAAAAGCGATGATGTTTTTTCAAAAAAAGATTGAAAAATAAGTTTGATATGGATTAGGACGTTCATCAAAGATAATTTATCTTATTTTAACTTCAGAGTTATTATTTGATTGAAATTTGATATTAATTATATTGAATAAATCCTTGTGTTATTAACTCCAAAATAGCTGATTAGATATGGACTGCTTGGGAACTTTTTCAGTTTTTCTTTAGTAAAAAAAAATTGAATTAATAGATGCCTATCAAAATGAAAAATAAATTTAAGAACTCAGGAAAATATCAATAGTCAAATGAAAATAAATATAGATATGGTATATCAACCACCAACACTTAATCAAATGTAATATAATTGACATATCGTCTCTCTTTTTCTCATCTTGTAGGATAATTATTTTTTCTCATACTATATATCCAAGATGCCATGATTCTCATCTCCCATTAGAAAATAAAAATAAAAAGAGTTATTACACAAGGGATATGTTACAAACTTTTTTGTTTACAAACTCTTACAAATTATATTATGTAGGACCGATCCTACATTAATCACACAGTATATGACCGGTACTATATTACTGTAATTGCAAACAAAATTTGTAAATGAATCCTATCTCATTACACACGTTTTGATGTATTACTATTAGAAAAAAAAATTCTCCTATAAATGAGAATTCTTTTCCACTTCAAAGATAGGGAAAACCTTAGTAGCAGAAACTTTTTGTTTTTGTTACATACCTTAGCAGAAGCCTTGTTTCATAAGTATCTGTGCCAATATTCACAGAACAACTGAACTAAGGAAACTAGTGAATCAAGCGCATATTGATGTCTACCACTTGCGCAATTCTACCTTTTGTCTTAATCCTTCAACTCTTTCTAAATGCAGCTTCAGATCCTCTTCAAGATACCTTTCTGCAGTGCCTATCTCTCTATTCTGAACCTTCTCATCCAATCTCTACAGTCACCTATTTCCACAACAACCCTTCATACCCACCCATATTGGAGTCCTACATCAGAAACCTGAGATTCAATTCATCCACAACTCCAAAACCATCATTCATTGTGGCCCCAACTCATGTTTCCCACATCCAAGCATCAATTATATGCTGCAAAAGGTTTGGGCTTGAAATGAGAATAAGAAGTGGGGGTCATGACTATGATGGCCTTTCATATGTATCAGAAGCCCCATTCATTATTCTTGACATGTTCATGCTCAGATCAGTGTTGGTTAATTTAGAAGATGAGACTGTGTGGGTTGACTCAGGTGCAACAATTGGTGAACTTTTTTATAGGATTTCTGAGAAGAGCAAGATTCATGGCTTCCCTGCTGGGGTGTGCCCCACTGTTGGTGTTGGAGGCCACTTCAGTGGAGGAGGTTATGGGAATTTGATGAGAAGATTTGGACTCTCTGTGGATAATGTTTTGGATGCTCAAATTGTGGTTGCTGATGGAAGAGTTTTGGATAGGAAATCAATGGGGGAAGATCTTTTCTGGGCTATTAGAGGAGGTGGGGGTGCTAGTTTTGGGGTCATAGTTTCATGGAAAATCAAATTGGTTCTTGTACCAGAGATTGTGACAGTTTTTAGAGTTGAAAAAACATTGGAACAAGGTGCCACTGATATTGTTCATCAATGGCAATATGTTGCTGATAAGATACATGATGGGCTTTTCATTAGAGTGGTTCTTAGTCCTGTCAAGAGAAAGGGTCAGAAGACAATAAGGGCCAAATTCAATGCTTTGTTTCTTGGAAATGCAGAACAACTGCTTGATATAATGAGTGAGAGACTCCCTGAACTGGGTTTGATTGGTGAACAGTGCATTGAGATGAGTTGGATAGATTCTGTGTTGTTTTGGTATAACTATCCTGTGGGGACTTCAGTTGATGTTTTGCTTGAAAGGCATCCTTCACCAGAGAAATTCTTGAAGAGGAAATCAGATTATGTGCAGCATCCCATTTCCAAAGTTGACCTTGAAGGTATATGGAAGAAGATGATGGAACTAGGAAAACCTGCTCTCACATTCAATCCTTATGGTGGGAAAATGAGTGAGATTTCTGAGGTGGAAACACCTTTTCCACACAGAGCTGGTAACATATATAAAATTCAGTACTCAGTGAATTGGAAAGAGGAGGGTGATGATGTTGCAAATCGATATTTAGGTCTGATTCGAAAACTCTATGATTACATGACCCCTTATGTGTCAAAGTCACCTAGAAGTTCATATCTGAACTATAGAGACATTGATGTAGGTGTCAATGGAGCTGGAAATGCTAGTTATGCAGAAGCTAGTACTTGGGGTTACAAGTATTTCAAAAGAAACTTTGATAGACTGGTAGAGGTAAAGACCATGGTAGATCCAAGCAATTTTTTCAGATATGAACAAAGTATCCCATCACTTGCATCATGGACAGGTATGATGTCACAATAGAAGAAGCCATCAAAAGGTGTATAACAAAGGTCAGCTTGGGGTCAAGAGGTATCTAGAAGCATGCCAATGTCCTAGAAAAGCAATCATGTGTGTATTGGTTCATATCAGAACCAAATAGAAGATTGCCATAAAATTTGATTGGTTAGGGAATTATTTGCTATCCAATTATATTTTCCCCTGATTAAGGGATTATGTTAATTTCAGTTGTAATGTAAGCTTTTTTAATACAATTTAAGTTGTAAGCTAAGCAGCATGGACGATGATGCTTCTTAAGAATAGTGATAGTAGACAAAAATTTTACTGTTTTTCTTAAGACAAGTTTATTCCCTTTCTTTCATTTTTTTTTTTATTATTTAAAAAATTAATGAAAGTCTAAGGAGATAGAAGATTGTCTTATTCCAAAATAAGGATTTATCACAACTTGTGATATTTACAGATGACTTACAGATACATAAAAAATAATTGTGTTTTGATCGTATCAATTGAACCAACCTTTATTTTATCATTTTCTTTCTTTATTTCTCTCACTTTCTTCAGTAAATTTCACAATAGGTGTTCTGTTCTTTTCATCCAGTTATTTTCCCACCATAATTACTTTTAGAAAATGATAAACAACATGTTTAAGATTTCTATATTGTAAAAAATAAAATTATGTCTATATACACTTAAAAGTGTGTAAAGTCGGCAAAAAAATTAATTTATTGCTTTTTTAATAAAAAATTATGAAAAAATAGTCGTTTTGAAATTAATTATGAAAATATAGCAGTCAAACACGCCATACGGGGGCGCGACTGGTTGGAGAGAGACACGCCCCAATTTGGGTATGACCGAGGAGAGAGACATGCCCTATTGAGGGCGTGTTTCACAGGTACTGCCACGTGACACAAAAGTCAACAGTTTGACCGTGAAACTTTGGAAGTCCATAACTTTTGACTCGGGTTTCCGAATTAGATAATGTTTTTTTATTCCGCATAACTTTTCGAGATCTACGTAATGACACCTCATTTGGCATATTTTGTCTCTCACAAAAAAAATTGAATTTACAATAATGATACCATAAGAACGTTTAAACTCATATTAATAAGCAGAAAATCACTGTTATGATTAGAAACATTCATAATAAAGATCCTTATTAAAAAGTTAAGTGAGTACTTCTCATTTTATTTTGATTTTTAAGTTTTTGCTCGTGATTATAAAGTTATGTCATTTTTAATAAAACTATGTCGTTTTGATGTATTTTTACCAAAATCATAAGGATCTTTACTTAATTGGTGAAAATCCTGAAATATGGGTAAAAATACACTCGAAGGGCAAAATAGTAATTTGACAATTACTGAACCCTAAAATTATGAAATGGTATAATTAAACATTATTTGGTGAAAATAATGTCGGATTTGGATCCAGAATGAGAATTGGAAGTGGATAGACACTTTTTTGAAAAAGTAATGAATAGTAATTTTTAGCACTTTTTAGAACTCTAAATGGGGTGTGTGATACTTTGTTAGAAAAGTAAGAGAGTGTAGAATAACATATCAAAAGATAAGAATTTATGGACAAGTAGCCCAGCTGCAGTTTTGGAAAAACAAAGTGTATCTAAAGTCTGTAAAACGTCAAACAGTGTATTTTGCTTTGTTAGTTTATGGGAACCACTTAACATTTCTTTTAAAGACTTTATATAATGTTAAGCAATAGTATTTATGATTCCGCAACAGTTTTGAGTTATGCTCACATTTTTGAAAAATGTTAAATACGGATGTTTTATAAACGTAAGGATTTTGTAAATGGTTTTAAAAAGAAAAGTTTTACCACATTTTTAAATGAACTGCTGTGATTGTAACTACACTTAATATCATAAACAATGATAACATGACCAGTCGCGAGCGGGGTGTTACAATAGACTACACCATACAGTCTCTTTAATAATACAATTAAATATTTCACACTATCAGACATTCATAATCACATATAAAATCTTGTACTTTCTTTCTCTGATAATTTAGAGTCTCTTTTATTATTTACTCAATCATTTCATTTTACAACACCTCTTATATTTAAAATACAACGTTAAAGGTTTAATTGTGGCTTAGAGGGTGTATTTAGTGCAAATCCTGAGTTTTAGGTCAAAATACACACAAAGAGTAAAATGGTAATTTAACGAATACGTAACACTGATATGATATGTGAAATGGTAAAATTAGACCTTATTTGAGGAAAATAATACTGAAAATGGATTCAGTATGAAAAATCGAGTGGTTAGGCAAGTTTCTGGAAAATTGATGAATAATGTTTTTACCGGGTAAAAATACTGCGGTACAATTGCACTGAAAAACGTGAAAAGTGAGATTATTGCTATAAGGGGTTAATTTTGTAATTTTCTACCATTTATCCATCAATATTTTATCCTCAACCAAACATAGACTTCAATAACTTTAATCAATTTGCCTGGTAATATTTTGCCCATCCAAATAACTTTTTTTTTTAACTTTCTGACCTATCTTACTTTTCATATTGATCCCTAGTAATTCCATTTCCCTAGTAAAAAAAAATTACCTGAACCAAACGCCCCCTTAGGGTCAAGAAATATGACTAATAGTATATTTTGACGGATTTTAAGGTTTTTGGGGAAACGTGCCAACGGTGCACCATTAGGTAAAACAATAATTTCACCGAATTACTGGAAATTTCAATTTGATCTGTTAAAGTATATTTAATGGACTTTGTTGAAAGTTAAAATTTTGATTATATGGATGATTCATGGATTAAGTGGAGATTAGTGTGTTGAATGACTAGTTTAAGTGAGGGTAAATTGGTAACTTCAGATGTGGGACCCACCCCCACTTAAGTGACTAATTAGCACATGTCAAAACACATTTAAGCATCATCTTTAGCACCTCTCCTTCCCAAAATCGAGCTCCCTCCATAGATGGTGAAAAAGAAAAGCTTGAAAACTTCAAACCAACATAACTTGAGTTTTAGGGCATGGATTTGGGTGATTCCAAAGCCAAAAAGGTGACAGTTTTTGAAGATTCTAGGGCAATATATGGTGGTTTAAATTGCTTGGAAGCTTATATGTCACTCACATGGACCTAAGGAGTTGATTTGTGATAAGTATCTCAACTTTTGATTGGGTTTCCTTTGGATCAAAATTTTGATGACCTAAATGACATGTGTTGGTGGTTGGGTATGTTGGAGGCATTTAACGGCCATGGTCCTTTGGAAAAGAATGATGACATTAATGAATAATTGGTAGAAATGCAATACATTTTAAGGCATTAATGTCATGACACTTAGACAATATTTTGATGGTGGAAAAGTGATGAATTCAATGAATGAGTTAATGTTGAATGATGGAATAAGTTGAGGGTTGTTGGAGTAATAAATAATTGAGTTAAATGAAGACTTAAAACAAGTAAATTGCATGAAAATCTCTTTGACTTTTCTTGGTATGGGTCTTGGCCATATGTAGGCAATTTAGGGGCATATTGTGCAGTGTGAAGTTGAAGCTTGGATAATGGATTCTTTTGTAAAATATGTGTAGAATGGTGTCTTGTTGAAGGAAAATAAAAAAGATTATTGGTTGGACCACTTTGAAAATTAATATAAAAAATGTGTATGGAAAAGTGTTGAAATTATGATGTAGTATGGAGTTGTGTGATTGAGGCTTAAGTCTTGTTGGATAATATGATTAGAATGGAAAATGAATGACGAAAAATAATTGAAATAACCAATTATTCCTTTGTTTGTAAAATGGCCGAATTGGAGGTATCAAAAGTGTGGATTTTCATGTGTTTTGGGAGTTGCTTTGTCAAGCTATGTATTGATTGTTGGTTGTATGTATTGTAGCTTGAAAATGATTGACGAAATGATGCTGGGTCAAGTATTAGAGGAACCTATTGGTTTAGGCTTGTTCCTTGACTTTGGTAGGCTAGGTAAGTTTTAAACTATGTTTCTTTATATGTGTTGTTATTGGTTGATAACCATTATGAAAACGGTTATTGTGGAATGCATAATATTGATATTGTGCACGAACTTTGTATATGTGAAATTGGCTATATAAGTGTTGATCGGTTGGCTTGCTTGGAGTACAAGAAAGCTTGGCAAGAGGAAGTTCACTTTGAGGTAATCCCTTGGTACTGGGATTAATTCTCGTGTGTGCTCCACCATGCTCAATGGGGTAGTGATTGGAAGATGTTGGGTGCAATAATATATGTTGTAACATGGTCATGCATTGTGGATGTTGCTTAGTATATATGTATTTATACCGTATCTCTAGCTAGTAGATTATTATCGTATTTGCCGTAGGGGACTTCCACTAGAGAGGCCTCCGTAGGGAGTTCCAGTTGGCCAAATGCCATAGAGTCATTATCCGTTTAGGAGCACTCTAAGAATGTCTTGGGATTTATAGTTGTGGGTGTCTTGAATTATATTCCGGGGATATGTTCTTGGATGTGGAGCCGCTTAAGATTGCCGTATTGCGATATTGTTTTGCATGTTTTATTTATATCTGTATTATTGTTGTTGTACATTTGAGTGAGCCATTGGACGGAGTGATCCTCTAGAACCTTTGGATTACTAGATATATTCATATATCTCACCCCGTGTTATGGGGCTATATTTCAGGTTCATCTAGCGATGCCGTAGGAGTGTTAGGCAAGAGGCCCAATGAGTGATTGGAGTAGAGCCATTGGAGTGCACCATGCATGTTGCACCTTTTGTATTTTGAGGTTTCATATGGTATGCTAAACTTAGTGCTTGAACATGGCATGAACATGTAGCTTTGCGTGAGTGATATGTACCATGCCTAGGGTTTGTGCATGTAGCATTTTGGGGCTAAGTTTAGTGATAATGTATTTATTATTAGTTTGAGCATCATGATGTAGTCGTTATATTTGTCAGTGGATTTAAATGTAATTGATATATTGAGGATATTGTGTAATTAATTATGAATGTATGTGATGGAATGGTAGTAGGCCTATTTTAGGTGATGATATTCTTCAATTATGATAAGTGCATGTAAATGAGATTATGCGACTAAAATGATTAACAATTTGTAAACCGATTAAGTGATGAAATGTAACTTGTGGATTAAACAATGAGTTGAGAAATGTATATTGTGGGTTGTAAGAGCACCAAGGTATGTTGAACCTTGTGTGCCACCCTTGTTCAATTAGGTGCCATTTGGAGGTTAAAACACATTTGGAGTAAGTGGAAATTAGTTAAGAAAATAAAGGAGATGTCGTCGAAATTTCTAAGAAAATGATCAGTTTTATGCCTAACTTTGAGAAACCATATCTCCCTCCACAGTTGTCCAAATAAGGCGTGTTATACCTCATTTTAAATCGTAAGATGTCTGCTATACTATACTAACATTTAGTGTCATTTGGAGTTGTATAGCACCCTGTAAAATGAAATAAGTGGAGACTGTCCAATTTAGGCCTGTGAGGTGCGAGTGGTGGGTTGCATTTTCTAAAATTGATATCTACCTCATTTCTTACTCAAATTAAGCTTATTATATATCAAATTAAATGCCTAGGTGTCTAATATTATATATAAAAATTTTAGAGCAATTGTTTGAGTAAAACATTGGGAATTGTAGAAACAGTGAGGGATGTTAAGTGCCATATTTAAGGTCAGTTGGTAGTTTTGCTTGTTTGACTTCTAACGGCTATAACCGGAGCTAGAGAACTCCAATTGAGGCGTGTAATACCTCTTTGAAAATATGAAAGAGTCTAGTTTAACATAGTAAAAGATGAAAATTTATTTGAGTGTATCATGTCCAGTTGGAGAAACTAAAGCATACTCTGTTTTGGTAAAGTTGGAAAATTGGGTTTTGTACTTTGTTAGTTAATGGGAACCTCTTAGCAACTTAAAATAAGTGTTGTATGACAATTAGACATTTGAAATATTACTTCTCTATTTAATTTTCACTTGGGATAGTTAGGTCTTATTGCGTAATACAATTGCTTTAAATCGCATACGTTATAAAAAGAAAAAGATTTCTATATTTTTAAACTAATTGCTGGATTGTAATTGCGCTTAATGTCATAATCAATGTTAACAAACTGGTCCAGTAACGGGGTGTTACACATTTTATCTCAGAAACTCCTATCAGAATTATCAACACACAATCCTCAAAAATCAAAATGCTTATCACTTCATTGCAATCAAATTAGTCAGTAATTCATTTTAATCAGAACTACCAGAAATCACAACCATCAAAACACATTAAAATATCATATATCTGGTTTACAGAGTTGTCGATAATACTTATTCTCAATAATTAACCAGAGCTATCCTTTATTCGGCTACACTCAACTTGTATGACCAAATTATAAATCAGCCTCGTTATATATATATATATATATATATATATCCTTTGACATTGGTGTTAAATTTGAAATTTGACACCTCATCTGATAGCCGTTAGATCAAAAAAGATCAATTGTGTAACATGCTTACAAATCGGAGTTGTTGATTTTTTTGATCTAATAGCTCTAAGATGAGGTGTCAAAGGATCCTAACTCAATATAATTATTCACTATCTATTAATCCTTAATTGGATTAATCACATCACAACATTTCATATCCTGACACCAAATCAAAATAGAATATTAAACACACACATCAGAAAATTTCAATCACAACACATAATTTCAAACATAACTTCATAAAATAAATCACACATAACACTTTGCATACAGATATCAAATGAAACAGGACATATTAATTGTAGATATTAAATCAGACATAACACATGCATCACATTTAGTATATTTCACTCAACGGAAACATGTTAAATCACCTTACATTTACTCACAGCAAATCATATATAATTACATCAATGTACGCATAACAATTTAAACACAGAATCAGATTTACATAAAACATATTAAAGCACATTGCCAGATCATACAGAACATAAGTAATATTAGTAACCCAAATCACATACATTCAATTATATCAAAACATATATAATCACATTATCCTCACACATCAATTCATAGTAGAAATTAATTACAACATGTTAATAAATTCATATAAGATCATACAATTCATAATATATATATATATATATGCAACTATGTTAAGATCTAACAGTCATAACATATATTTATATTAGAAACCATAATCCACTTGATTACGACAGAACATTAAGACGAAAAAAACTCCTAAATCAAGAACTTACATGTTCTGCTTCCTGCTATTAACTTGTAGTCCAAGCTACTTATATGCTTTACGTCCACTTACTTTGTCCGTTTAAACTCTAGTATTATTTATAAAAATTGAAGGGAGAGCATATCTCCCTCCACAAGAGTCCAATAGGGACGGGCCATATGTAATTTTTAAGCTTGAGATTTCCTCTATATCATGGTAAAATTTGGGAATTTTCTGGTTTTCACGTCGGCCTGTAGAAGGCAGAGAGCACGGACTGCTCATGTTGCCACTGCACATGTGGCTGATCTGGTGCGAGATTGGGAAAATTATTCCCGCTTAGTTTATTGGTCAAATTAGGTGTATGATATGTCAAAGTGAAGCTTGAGATGTCTAGTTTCCTATATAAAAATTCGAGAGAAATTGGTTGAGTGGATTTTCCAGAATAATTGATTGAGTGAAGGCTGTTTGGAGCCGGTTTGAGGATGGCTAGCAGATTTGCTTGTCTAACTTCAAACGGCGATATCGGGAGCAAACGAGAACTTTATGACTCGTGAGATAGCTTGTTAGAAAGGTATTTAAGTGTAGAATGAGAAGCTCGTAGAATGCGGTTTGTCCGCGGAAATTTAAAGATCAAACCATGTTCATATAGGTAGAAAACGTAAAAGTGATATTTTAGCTAAGTGAGTTTATGGGCACCCCTTAGTGACTTGAGAGAAGTATTTTATGGTATCTAGATAGTTTAAATAATCATTCCGCGAAGAGTTTACAGTTATGGTCACCGCTTTTATTTATTACACTTTTTATTGTTTTAAATGCTCGCGTAATAAACGGAAAAAGTTTACTCGCATTTTTATAAATTAATTGTTGTGATTGTAACTGCGCTTAATATCATAATTTAACAATACTGGTGTACAACGGGCTGTTATAATTAACCTCACATCAACCATTCTTTAATCATACTTACATGATTAAATATTAATCTTCATAATTTTTTTAAAACATGGCCGAATGACCCTTAATTAAAGTCCATGACTTTTACTTTAAATTTTTAAAATATTCTTTTAAACCAAACACCAACAGAACGCTTAAAAACCTTAGTTTAACTTAGGCATTTTATCAAACACATGGTCTACATCTTTTATCTTAACTTGGCTGATTTATGTGTTGAAAAAATACAAGAGCTTTTACTTGTTTTAAGCATTTCCAAGTGTAGTTTAACTTAGATTCAACAAATAACCTCAAAACCAATTAAAACCACATGAAATAAGATCACATGATCATGGTATATACAAACCCTAACCAATCACAAAACACTTCATACAACAACTTTCAACAATCAAAATAAAGAGATAATACCTTATTAAGCTTCCTTTAAAGCCAAGCTATCTTTTCCACTAACAAAACTCCAAAAATCTCAAACTCTCCATTCTTGATGAGTAGTACCAGCCCACTTTAGGTGAAGATATCTCTCACTATATAGCTCCGCACAAAAGAAGAGATAAAGGTTTAGAATTACTAGACCTAAGGCTGCAACTTTTGTGTAGTAGGTTGTTGGCTAAAAGGGTTTAGTTTTCTTGAAATCTCCAAAGTTATCTTAACTTGTAATTTTAACACCTAGCCACCTTAATTGGCTTTAACACTTAAAGCTTTATTTTTATTGGTTACTTTCCTACTCTTAGCTTGTCATCATCCTTTACAACATTCTAGAATCCTTCCACACTAAGAAACCGACTTGCACTCTTAAAATTGGCTAAGTTTGCTTACTTGTCCCCTTGTTACCTTTTGAATATTCAAATTACACATTCGTTGGTCCATTTGTCCAAGGCTTGTCAACTTAATTCTAATTGGTTAGTCTTCACTAACCTTGACCTTCTTAAATTTAAAACATTCGAGGTTGCACACAATCTACTTATGCACAAAAAATTCACAAGAAAATTCACAAAGTTAAGTTACCTTACTAACATGTCAACTTTGTATACATCTTTAACCTATATCCATTTCCATTGGTTTACAATTTTCCTTACTTTGACTCATTTTTAGAAATTAATCTAGACATTATTTGATCATAATAAGACCACTTTGAACCCATGAACTGTATGTCCTGACTTTTCACATAATGACATCTATGTCCCCACATATAATTTATATTCATATCAGGGTCCTAATAGACTTGTTTGGCATGAACTGTATTCTTGACTTAGTTATCATGTCAATCACATGATTTATTCCTCATAAAACCTTTGAATTAGTGTTTAATTCCTTAAACACTGCATTAACCTCTTTTATACAGATGTTTAAGATTGAGGGTTGTTATAATAGGAGCTACCACTATTCACACAAGGAGGGAAAATGGTGGTTTTCATGGATTCAAAGCTTGGAGAATAATATTTAAGTGTCTTGGAGTTTGTTTAAGGTAAGAAACCTTAACTTGAATGGTTAGTTTTGAGGTTGTAAGTTAGGTTTTCTTAATTATTTGGATGAGATGTGATGTCCTTGGTTCATGAGTTTATGCTTGGTTTTAATCATTGAATATGTTTCTTGTTGATCATGGAGTGGAATAAACCATGTAGATGTTGTTGAAAGTTGTCAAAGTTCATGCGTTCTTCTAGCCTAGGTTTTGGCCATTAAGAGGAAAACATGTATATCATGTGTTTAAAAGTTGTTTTCATGATATGGATGATTCCTTATATCTGTTGATGTGAGTAGAATGGATGATTAGTTTTTGGAAAGCATGAAAATGTCATTGATGCATTATATCGTCATCTCGGCTAAGTATGGGAAAACTAGGTTAGAATTGAGTTTAACTTGAGTTGGATAATGGTTGTTTTTCCACAATGAAAGTAATATGTATTGGAGGAAACAATAGCTCTTTAAAAGCATGAAAACTTGATGAATCCACCTAGGGCATGCTTTGGCCATTACATGAAACAGGGCCTGGGAAGCTTGTTTGATGTCATGCTATTGGGAGTTTATGCTCATTGGATGTTTTGATGTTGATTAAGCTAATTGGTTCGTGCATGAAAGATCACAACCAAGATAATCCTTCCTATGTACATTTCGGCCACTTCATGAAAAAGGAACCGAAGAGGTTGTTAAATTCATGTTCATGATGGAAATCAATTACTAGGCATATATAAAGAGAGTTTAGCGTGTGAAAACCTAGTTTGGCCTAGAGTTCATGTAAATCATGTAATATGTGAACTTAATCATGTTATAAGTGAAAAATCATGTGTAAATTAAATAGTTGGCTATGACTTGTTCTGGTGGCATAAATTGGCAAGGAAAAGTGTAATATTGATAACCATGTGAAGCATATGTCCATTTTGAAATTAGCATACAAATGTGTTGATTTCTTGCATTACAAGTAACATGTGCTTTGGTGGTTAATGATGTTTCATTTATGGATTAGTGTTGAATCAAGGGAATTAACTTTGGAAGATCAAGTTCCAAGTTAATCAAGCAATTGGAAGCCCTAGTTCTTGTTTGTTCTAGGATAGGGTAGGTTTATGAAAATATGAGTTAATTGGTATTTTGATCATTAGGTCAACATGTAATCATGTTAAGTATTCATGTTTTCCAATATCCTATGTGAAATAGGTGATTTTGGAGTGCAAGGCAAGTAATTAGTGGTGTGGATAGCTTTCTTGGTCTTCAAGCAAGTGTTGACTTAGGAGCTTCAAGAGGTAAGCTCTTAGTTTAGTAGTCTTCTCCTACTCTGTTGTTCCACCACAGGTCCATTTGGACTATGATTTCATGTATATGGGTTTGATGAATGTTAGATACGCAAGTGTAGTTGCATTCATATATAACAAGTTCATGTTATGATGTGTGGAATTGTGGTTCATGGCCAGTGAACGCATATATGTGTGATCTTTCAAGACGATACTACTCTTGGAAGTAGGTCTATAGGGATACAACCCATGGACTATCATGTATAACTTTGTGAGTGTAACACCTCGTCTACAACAGGTGTATTAACATCACAATAGTTTTAAGCACAACTTGTTTAATTAAATAAACGCAAAAGTCAACTATCAGCTTCATAATTAACCATGTAATTATAATGTGAATTAACTTTTTTCCTTTTCCTTATGTATTGCAAATGCGAAATTTATATCATTAGTGCTCATTATTATATTCATCCTTAATGTTGCGACCTCGACAAGTGCACCAATCGTAGAAGTAATAAAATTGTACATGAGTACGAGACCGTTTCCATGAGGATTGAATTTTAAGCACTAGTTCGCTAACAGCGATTTAGTTGGACAATCGAATTTGAGATGAAAAGAAAGAAAATCAAGAACAAGCAAGAACATGCAATTTCAGAATTTAAAAGCAAGCAAAGAAAAAAAATACTAGTTTTGTCAATCAATAAAACACGTAGTTAAGGGTTTGACTTCCCCCAATCTCTTCTTTATGCTATGAGTTAAACAGTCAATAACTACTGTTAATATAATGTCAAGCAATTCTTTCTAGATTAATTAAGGCTCAATCCTTTGTTACCCTAATTCTACGTGATCTTGAAAGAATCCTAGTTTCCCGATTGTTCCTTAAGAAAACATGCATTAAGATCAAGAACTCAAAGATTGCATAATTGCCCTATGTGTATTCCTAGATCATAAGGATTACGATGAATTTATCAACTCAAGGTTCATGCACCAACATCCATATTGTCATACAATTCCCCTAAATCAATCTACAAAGAGCAAAAAACTCCTAAACATAAAGAATCAAAAGGGGTCCATCTGCCCTTAACTACAAAAAAAAATCTAGCCAAACATAGCATAGCGAAATCAAAGACAATAAAAACTAAAGAGAATCCCCCCAAACTCCATTGATGTGATGGCGTGAAGAATCCTCAAACTCCCAGCTTGTTCTTGAATTCAACCTGTTCACAATGCTCCAAAGCATGAAAACTGTTTCTTTGTCCTCAATTTAGGATTCTTTATCTCCAATCTGTCAAAAGCTCCTTTCTTTCTGAATGTGCCACTTTTTTATAGTGATGAAACCATATCTTTTAATTTTTCATAATATCTTCAACGGAATCTTCACTATAATCTCCAATCATATCTTTAATCAAATCGTTAAAATCTTCCCTTTTATATTTAAAGGAAAAAATTCCTTAAAAATATTCAAGAGAATCTTCAATCAATTATATGATTCAGAAATCCAAAACAAATCCGCTTGAGCTCTCCAATTTATCTTTTTATTGAGCTGAAAATTACTACAAAATATATAAAAAAAAATTATGAGACTATCACTAAGAATAAAATAACACTTTAATTATAATTCTCATAGCTTTTAATTATTTTTAAATCAACTTCATTCTCATATTAACCCTAAATACATAATAAATTGGAGACTCGTCACTTAACTATTCTCTTTTAACATCACTTATGTCTAGATGTGTCAATTGCTCTAATTATCCGTAAGACGTTTCTCAACTAATAGCATCATAGTGAATAATACAATCTAACTTGCATAAAACATAATGTCTAGCAATCTATTGCGTAGGCATTTTCATACTCATCATGCTTTTAAATATTAAGCATATAATATTCATACCCTTACAACACATAACTAAATTAAATATCAAATGCTTAAACAATATAAGCTTATATATGATTTCAAACAACAATAAACAAAGCTTATTACATAATGGTATAAACAATCCATATGCTCTCAACTTCAAAATATAATGTCTCATACAAATAGATATATCAAAATGATAGCAATTAATACATCATATCATGCCCAAAATCTCTATCCAGACCTATTGCCTCGAGATGCACAACCTCATCGATCTCATTACCTGAAATATGATCCTCACACGGGATGAGAAAATAATCTCAGTAAACTAAGGGTCCTTGGAGAATTCCTCTACCCCAAGTTTACTTTAATGCACATTCAATAAACTCAAATAATGCATCCAATATATATCATGAAATGTGTAATAATAATAGCCTACTAACCAGATAACAATGTATGCATTATGCAAGGAAACCATCTTGCCATATACCTAGTATAAGAAAACCATCTTATACATGCATAAGGAAACCATCTTATGCCTTCATACAAACAAACCATCTCGTGTGGCACACATAACAAGCATACTTACAAGGCATTATTTCACCATTCAATGCAATTACATACACCATATAAACCACAACCACTACCCCACTCGAAGCATGGTGGAACAAATAATGGATTAATTCCAAGGTCCGAAAGTTTAAACAATGGATTAATCCCAAGGTTCAAAAGCTTACCTGTCGGCGATATATCCTCCAATGAAATCCTGGTGTCCAAGAGATCGCCACCACAGTCTCCTACAGTATCACAACCTATCCCAAAGTGTACAAGCAGTTACTAAACATATTCTAGCCTATGATGTGCAATGAAACTCTTTCTCTTTCTCAATTATCACACTTAAGGCTTTTTCCAAAGCCACAAGCACTTGATTTCCTAGGTTACGACTGAAACATATATTTCAGGGGTCTACTCTAGTCCCTTAAAGGTTATATTGTAGTTACCAAGGTTCTGTATGGAGAAAATGACATTTAACTTGGAAACACTGACATATTCTCATATTCATCGAAGGCATATCCGAATATCAATATCTGAATATTTCTCAAAGGCATATCTAGATATCCAGATCCGGATATTGGATTCTCAATATCCAGATATTTCACGACAGATTTCTAAAACCGCAACCCACACGAAATATACCATCAAGACTCCATTTTTCACTCTCATACAAGTTCAAGCTACCATTTTTATACATCTTTATACCAGTTATCATCTAGGTTACTAAGCTTTCTCATTTTACATGCTCAAAACTAGTTCTAGTCTTTCTCCTTGAAAGCTTTAACTCCAAGCTTGTGGGCACAACTCAAGCGACCACTAGTGAGCACTCCTTCTCTAAGCACCCAAACTAGCTATGGCAGCACACAAGGTGGGATTTTTCTTTCAAAAACTCTAGATTCTAGGTTGTTTCCATGTTAAGGTGATGAAAGGTAGAAGGTTTATGAGTGTTCTTGGTTATTTCTAGAGTGATGAAGCCTATGGAGAGAAATAGAAATTAGCCATAGAGTAAGGGAGGGAGGTGTTGTGTACGTAGAAAGAAAAGAAGAAATGAGAGTGAGAGGGTAGGTTTAAGTCATTTAGGGTGGACTCACTTAACCTAGTGGGTACTAACTTATCCACTCTACTCACTTAATTCTGTCTTAGTCTTTACTACAATGTCTTATAAAAATTATAGAGTAATGTCCATTAATTTATTTTAAATTTTGATAATATTGTCTCTGCATTATTACCTCGAAACACACAATATTTCCACTTTTACACTAAAAGTGATTTAAGTTAATTAATTTGATTTTTCATCTAATTAATCTCTTTTAATAATTAATTAATTTCCTAAAATCTTAATTTATCAGTTTGGGTTTTTACAGTGAGGACTTAGGTTCTCAGAGGTGATTGTTTGTACCATCTTTGGATTCTTTGCAGGATGCAGCTCATGCAAGTATAATCCTTAAGGCCAAGCCAATGGATTATCACGTATGACTTTAGTGAAGACTATGGCTTTTAGAAGCATTTGTTTAGATTTCTTTGCGGGATATGATCCTTGGAAGTCTTTTGTATATAATAAATGTTATACCATGCTATCTAACGCTTTATGCAGGAACTGAACTCATGGGCAGAGAATCACATAAACCCTGAATTTACAAGATTTTTATCTCACCTCATTTGGGGACATGTTTCAAATACTTCAGCAGAAGGAGAGCTCTCCCAGGGCAAAAAAACCTGCTAAGGGATAAGCTGAAAGTGGTTTCTTTTTGGGAAACTATATATATATATATATATATTCTTTTGGGTCATGATGACCGGCCACTAATGTATATGACATTTTATTATTTTGAGATACATGATTAGACAGTATGCATATATATTCGGTGATTCCGGCATGTAAGTAGTTTATTCAATTACATGTTTCACTTATCAGCATGAATGAGTATGTCTGTATGTTAACAAGTCATGTATGTGATATCTATAATGGCACAAAGCCATATTGACATGTATATTGAATTGGACTTTTCTGTATTTCAAGTGACAGATTAAAATGTGAGATTTTATCCCTAGATTAATTCATTTTACAGCCATTATACTATTTGTTTGCCTCTGTCTGAATTGGTACTTATTATTATATTCGGGTAGTCTTTGATCATTGATTATGGTCATAAGAATTCAAGTAATGATTATGTACATTTATGAGCAGTACAGTTCATGTAGATAAAACAAGTATTATTTATATGGAAATATGCAAGCAAAATAAAAAGGAAAAAAAAGTTAACTCACAAAATTACCGTATAATAGTGAAACTTTTTTTCTTTTTTGGTATAATAGTGAAACTTTAATTAAGCCTTCCGCGACATTATTGATGTCAGTATGCTTTATCTACCATTTTGTACGTTAACAAACCATGTTACAAGACGGTGTCCAAAAAAAAAAAAGACATGTTGGAAGAGTGGACAAAACAACACTAGATTTGGTTTGCAAGAATGGAGACATTCTTTAGAAAAAAATATAGATGACCCTTCTATTTGTAGTCCATTATTGTTCTCATGTGATGGAAAATTATACACATTTGATGCTTTATTTATCACGATATTTATTTGATTTTGTTTTAAGTTTATCTCTGTTCTTAATATTTTGATGAAACTCGGAATCTAACCTAAATCAAGTTCAGTTTGAAAATAGGAGATGAGAAAGAATTTGGAAATAGAAATCTTATATAGACAAAAGAGTAAAACACATAAAAAATAAGATAACCGAGTACAGTTAAAAATGGATCAAGCCAAACCAGCCGAATCAGGTTTTGCCAGTTTTCTCAACACTAAGCCAGGCTTATTTACCTGACACAGGCAATAACCAATGTTAATCTTGACATATCAGAAAATAATTAGTAAAAGCTGGCAAGTAATGCTTTCATGCATAGATAAGCACATGATACAGGACTGTAATGTTATGGAGTGCCAAGATTCATAACTGTGTTTGGACGGATCATGGAAAATCACTGAAGTGTGCTTCAACCAAATCCTCTTCAATTTTCAGAATCTTTTTTTCATTGCCACAGAACAAAAAAAGAGGATAATATTTACAACGTCAAGATTTGCACAAAAAAATCTAATCAGGAATGATAAATTCATGAGTCACATGATATCCCGTAATGTGAATGCAATGTAAAGATCCATACTCATACTGCCATACCCTCAATAACAAAGCATTCACCGGTATGACATATAATCTTAAAATCTTGCAACAATCATCCTCAAACAGATTTCAGATGTCTTATACACTACAAAATGAAGTAGATGTCGTTGTGCAATATGATCGTAGACAATTAACGTAAAACACCATAGCTGTAAGGTTCTGATTTAAAAGACATACCATTCACCTGAGATTTCGAAGCTGAAAATCAAAATACAATTTCACTGGAGCTTCAGTTACACAATCCTTTTTTTTTTTTTTCATGGGGCAATCAAAAGCAAAAAGAGGTGGGAAAGGTACCAGTGAGCTGGAGCTACTTATGGAATTGATTACAATGTTCCAACTTGAACACATCTACAGTAGTAGTCCATACCTGGATATGGAGCCAAAATGTACAACCACTCCCAGCTCCCCCTTCAAAGAAATTTTCAGGAAGAACCATGATCCTCTTGTTTTTCTATTTACAGTGTACTTCATTTGCACAATCCTTACGACCACATCAAGCCAAGTACTTGAACAAATTTGCATTATCTTTATCTCTTTCCATGTAGTCTCGAGAAATCAAATCTTCAATCCGCTTTTTAATTGCCTTGACATCAGGCTGGGTGATAACATTGCATATAAAAACATTTGGGATTCAAGAGAGAAAAACAGACACACAAGAATATGTTAGGAAAGTGGTCAGATATGAACCTTAAACATGCGAACCAACTGCTCAACACACTCAATAACTAACTGTCGGTAGCCCAAAACTTTCCGACTCTTCATAATACGCACAATTGAAGCATCAATAGCATATGTTCTGTCCTTGTCAACATCCTCAATCACTTTTTTCTTCTCATCCACAGGAGGAAGAGGGATCTATATGAAAAATATGTCATAATTCCGCCAAAATTGAGTCAATAGAATAGAGATTCAGATGAGCAAACAAACAGAAAAAGAGTAAAACATTATTTTATTATAAAATTCTACCTTAATCCTTCTCATTTTGTCAGTAAATTTTGAATTAAATTCAAAATAATCAGAGGATGATATCGTTTTTGTTTTTGGTTCCTTGTTTAGAATCTTGTACTTGGCACATGACAAGGAGTGGAGCAGTCTAATAACATCATCATCTGATAAGTTTAACTGAGTCATTATATCTGAATAACTCAGTCTATCCGAGGAATTAAAAAGCAGCAATGCCGAAGCCTATAGAAAAATGAGACAATATTGGGTAAGTACAAAGAAATCCATATAAGAATCAGTTTTGGACATCCTGATAGGACTCCTATGAAGGTATATGCTAGAAGGCGCTATAGGGGATTATTGGAGAATGACAATTTGGTTACTGAAAATATTCCAAAGGAATAAGTTTGTTAGAGGAAAGAAGGAAGTTAGTGCTGATGTGGTGTGGAACCTAGAAAAATACAACACTGATTTCATTAACAATGGAAGCATAGCCTCTTTTTTTTTTTTTTTTGGTAAATACAAGCATAGCCTCTTTTTACATACACTAATACAAGAGAAAACACCAAAAGACCTCAATTTTCCCTTAGAACCAACTACCCTAGGCAAGAGTTCCCAAGAGATCCCCAAATTCCGCACTCACCAAATGCCTAATTCATGCTTACCTCACTACACACACACTCCTTTTATTCCCTCCTCTAAGAATATTTTAGGAATTTTCCTAACAAACTAACTAATTATCTGAAGCCCATCATGTGGCAAGGCTGTTAGAGGGAATAGAAGGTGTAGGGTGGCATGAGCATAGGTAGGAAAAGATTGGGATTTGGGATTTGGGATTGGGAGAGAATCAGTACCTCTTCATTTGTACTGAACCTGTAACTCAGGGTGCAAGGTAGCTTGATTAATCTGTCCTTGGAAGTAGTCATTTACCTTCGTGTATTTTCCTTTTGTAATAGCTGAGACTGTAGTTGTGTACTTTTCTTTCCATATTAATATAGAAAATCAGTTATATGGGCCAAAAGAGTGTGTTTGTTTTTAATTCCTTTATATCTGAACCAGTCTCATCACATCCCAAAAGTGAAAAATGGACGAGTGATGGCATAACAAATACACAATTACAGATAATAAGCAGGAGGTCAATTACATAACCTGGAAGGTCGTAACAATCAGGTCCACAGTTTTTGGTTCAAATCTCCCACTTATAGTACAGATACCCAAGGAGTAAATCCATGTAAGTTTTTTGTGCTTTGTTTTAGTTTGATAAAATTCTTCGAATACTTCAACGCACCTGATCTAAAAAAGAAAAGAGAAAGGTTTAGCTATTTACCAAAATCTAAAAAATCCAGGTTAAGCAGCATCAAACAATTAGCACTTGATGTAACCAAAAAATTATATTAAGTAAAATAATGGAGGCAAGGTCCTTACAAACACTAATGGCAAAAAGATAAACCAAAAGACCTCAACTTACCCTTAAAGTCAACAACCTAGGCTTCAAGAGATCCCCATATTCCCCACTAAACCAATACGGAATACATGCCTACCTTACTCCTCACATTCCCCTCCTTTTATCCTAACTCTCAGAATATTCTAGAACCATTCCTTAACTAACTAACTGATTCTTTTATTTTCAGGCCCATCAATATTCCCCTTTCAAAACTCATTTTGTCCTCAAGGTGAAGAAAGAGGATAGGTGGTGTGATAGAACTTTCACCAGGATCCCATTGCTCAAAATACCTAGACCACTTTGGAAGCTTCAATTCCATTTTCTTTCCATGAATCTCACCCAACCCCTGTAGCCATTCATAACCGAGGATCAAATCTACTCCTCGCAGATTGAAGATGTAAAAATCCTGCACCAACGTCAAATTGGATAGTTTCTATTGTAATTTCTTGCATACCTCCTCACTCACAGCTTGATACCCATCCCCTAGTTCCACCGAATGGGTCATGTCCCATCTACAGGAAGTCCCATCTCCTTCACGACTTGAGCACTGAGAAAATTGTGGGAAGCCCCTGAACCGATCAACACCATGACCTCTCTTCCCTGAATCGTTCCCACACCTTCAATGATTTGTTGCATGTCACTCCCACCACACTATGGACACTTAATCGCATAGGCCCATCCTCCTCGGCTATTACTCGCACCAACGCCGCTTTGTCCCACCCTTCTCCTTTGCTCTTTTCTCCCAACAACATCACATGAAGGTTCGGGCTATTACATACGTGGTCTGGCGACAAAGGTGTGTCACATCGGAAGCGTAAATTTCACCACCAGCAGACAACCATTTCTTCTGAGGACAACCATCGAAACTTGGTACCCCTCCTATCGTTGCGGTTCGAAGCCCCCGACGAAGCCTAATCCTTTCCCCTCATTAGTTTCTGTAAATGGTGGTCCTGTATTTCAAAGTGTATCGTTGGGTGTAAGAACCTGCACCGCTAAATAATTAATTAAATAACATCATCAATACCGAAGCATGGATTTGATAAAGTTATGCATAATTATGGTAAGAAAACTATTTAGAAGGTTGAATAATGCTTAAGTCACTTTTCTGATGAAAAATGCAGATACCGATTTTGCTTCGCGCAACAAATGCTTACCGGTGAAGTGTTCCAAAAATTTATAACAAAAATATGATAATTCCTAAAAAAATGCCTAAGTTAAGAATATAAAGTTTGGAAGAAAAATAATTAGTAGAGCTATTAGAACTAATACCGACGGTTTAAGAGAACACAACTATAAATAGAAGATGCACAGAATCCTAGGGCATTTCTACACATTCCTACATGAACCTCATGCTGCCATAGTGTTCTTCACCTTGTCACTATACTCTCTTCTTCAAGAACACCACCAAGTTGGCACCTTTCTTAATTTTTCTTCTTCTTGATCACTTAAAACACTTGAAAGCTAGCATCTTCCTTGGGAAAGGGCTGTTCTTGGTGCGTTGGTTGCTGTTTTAGGGAGTTAGTGGGCTAACTTCTTGAGTTGGTGGTGTGGGAGCCATTTTTCTTGCATTTGATGCTTCAAGAAGTCATTTTGTGGAGGAAAGAACCTTGCTTGTGAACCAAATTCATGGACTTGTGGTGGCATAACTGTAGAGTGGTGTAGAGAGCTCCAAGATCACTTCTTTTCTATGTTTTGAAAGCTTGGGTATATGCTTCAACCTTTCCTCTTGAGTTTCTATGTAAAAGATTGAGTTATGGCATGTTAAAGAAGAAAAATAAGTAACCAAAATGATCACTAGCTTAAACATGTTTAAAAATGCATGCTTGGACCTCTGTAAGTGTTAAAAATGGAACCTTGAAAGGATATCTTCGTGAAAATGCAAAACCGCAATCTGTCGCGAAATATAAGGATATGAATATTCGGATATTGACCCTAGGATATCCGGATATCTCCCCGAGGAATATCAGGATATTCTGATAAATTCATGTTTTGAGTTGTTTTGTCCAAACAGAAGCGTGGGTTAAGTTTATGGACCCTTAATTGGTTAGTATGAACTTCTGTAATAAATTAACTAAGTCAGAACTCATGATATTGAATGTTTATAGCTTTGAGAGAAGCCTACGGTCATTAAATGAAAAAGGAAACGATGTCCTAATGCAATGAACTTCTAAACTATGAATATTGATGGCACTTCTAGTATAAACAGACTGTGACTTTGCTGTTTGGTGATCCGTGGATTTTGTGTGGACTTATAACTTGATATTACTAGCTTGACAGGTAAGCTTTCGTGTCCTCAATTTTACCCATTGATAGTTCCACCATACCTCATGGAGGGTTGGTTTATATGCATGATGTGTTTTTCTGGAAAATATGTCTATTAATGTGATGAATATTGGATATGTTGTTGAGCTGGATTATGATATAGTGCATTTGCCATATGTATATCTATGTGGGGTATTCCACAGGAGATGGTAATCCCTGAGCATGTTGAGCCACATGCAAGATGGTAACTCCGTGTGTGAGGTACATGGTGTACTCCTTCTACTATGGGTTGTAGACGTACGTAATGCCAACATTTTGTTCGGTGGCCAGTAGGATGCATACACACATGACATAGACATATGCTGCATTGCATGGATATTTGCCATTATACTATTATTATCATTTTGAACTTATATTGCACAGGTAAGTGGACTTGGGGTGGAGAGATCCTTAAGGACCCTTGCCTTACTGAGATTTCTTATTAGAGATCTCACCCCATGTGGGGCACATTTTTAGGTACTGGTGTTCCTGAGGCTAGACCTCTGGTGGCAGGAGGCCGGAGGCCGAAGTTGAGCTGATATTATACATGCTTCTTCGTTACCATATTTGGATATGATTCTGCCTTGTTATTTTTATATAGCTATTGTACTTGAGATATGATTTGACTATGTTGCTTTATTTGGTGAGCATAGGGGTTGTCCATGTCACATTTGAATAAGCTGCATTTATTTCAGACTGGAATTGTATTATTGTATCAGGATTTGTCTGGTCTACGTGTTGTAGTTCCATTACTTGATACCGTATTTATGTTATGAGGTTATTCAGTTTAGTTATTTATTGCAATTTACATGCAAGCGGTTTTTGAAAAAGATTCACTAAGTTAATATGATAAGGTTCATAATCGGAATTTTTAGCATCCGCATTTATTGAACTGCGCTTATTACCATTTATATGTTTCATACATCGAGTGCACATGGCGTGTTACATTGGGCCTGCTCTATGACTCATTAAGCCCATTCCCTCTATTGTAGGCCCCATTACTATTAGCCCCTTTCTGAAATTGGGCCCGTTTCGAACTACTGATCAATTGCCTCCCACATTTTCTCCTTTGATATTGGTATTTCAGGTTGTTAGTGCAATCAGAGAATGATACCCAGTCCCATATCCATTTGCTCACCCAATTCCAGGACCTACACAGCTGAATAACACCTCTCTTTCTTCAACCCTGTTAGAATAGGAAATATTAGATATTAGATATGATTAAATTTGATTAGATTTGAATAGATTACTTCCTATATGTAAATATTCTTTTTGGATTAGAACTGGGCTTCTCACTTAAGCCCATTAGGGTCTCTATATATTGTAACCATAGTAACTAAAAGCGGATTGCGGCCAACCCTGAAAAACGCTATAGCGGGTTGCGGTTGCAGAAATAGCGGAATGTATTAACATAACCTAGATACAATATATATATATATATATATATATATATATATATATATATATACTAAAAAATAAAAATCAATCAATAATAATAAAGAATTGCTCCAAAACAAATAGGAATTCCAAGTAGCCAATTAAAAGATCTAAATATTGTCAATATCCAAAACATAACAATATCCAAAACATATTCCATAATTCCATTCTGTTTCCATATTCACATGTCAAAAAGAACTAATCAGAATCTTCAATTCCATCATCACCAAAGTTTGTTTCAGCCTCACTGTCACTAGTGTCTATATTATACAATTGTTCTGGCACATCTTCAAGTCCTTCTGTTTCTATAATGTCCTTTCCTTTAGAGCTTGAAGGCAAAGTAGTGGACCTTGTCTGCTGTCTAGTGTAAACTATAGGTTCATCAGCATTAGTTACATTTGCAACTACACCCCAGGTCAAGGTATCACCCTCAAATACAACTCCATTCTCATTATGTTCCCCATCTCCACCCATATCTCCTATCAACCATTCATTGCTTTCATTAATAATACCATTTAGGAGAATGGGATCAATCAGATCACGACTGCCAAATTGGTGTTTAAGAGTTTGGTTATATTTAATATAGACCAAGTCCTGCAACATCTGATGCTCAAGCCTACTTCGCTTCTTGGATAGAATCTATTTGATAATTAACAAATAACTATTAGTTTAACAATTTGTTATGAAGCTCTATAAAATAAAACCATTGAGCATATACTTACATGCTCAAAAATACTCCAATTGCACTCACATCCTAAAGAGCTGCAAGTCAGACTCAATACTTTAATGGCAATTTTTTTCAGAGCTTTTGTTTGTGTTCCATATGTCCCCCACCATTGAACTGTAATACAAAATATAATAACCAAATAATATGACTAGTTAAATAAATTGTAATAATAAAAGCTTAAAGTGATCAAAAACTTACGAGGAGACACTTTATCCCTTTGTCTTTTGGCCGAGTTCATGCCAAAGAGACCCTGAGCTTTCTTATATAATTCCAATTCATCCATGACCTGGTTGATCTCAGCCTCATTGGCAGTTAGTCTCTCGAAGCATTTTAAATAACCATTAACCACTTCTAAATCTTCATCAAGCTTTGGATTAGAATAAAAATATTGAGGGTTAAGATAATGCCCAGTTGCATGCAAAGGATGATGAAGTTGACAATCCCATCTTCTATCAATGATAACTAAAATCTCTTTATACTTATCTTCCTTTCCAATTCCACGAAATGCATTTTGAATTGCTTCTTTGGCCCTATCCATTGCTTCATAAATGTAACTCATTGCTGGCTTTTTTTCATTATCAACCATCCTCAGCACACCCACAAGAGGCCCCATAGCCTTAAGACAATAAACAACATCATTCCAAAAAGATGTACTGAGTACTATATCAGTTGCCCTTTTCCCCTTAGGGTCTTTGGCAATCTTAGATTTTGACCACTCATCAGAAGTGAACGTCCTTCGGAGGTTGTTTTTCTGCTTATACAATCTTTGTAATGTCAGGAATGTGGTGGCAAACCTTGTCACTCCGTGCCTCACCAATTCTGTTTTGCTTGTGAACTTCCGCATAGTATTCAATGCCAATGAATGATTATAAATGAAACCTACTAGGCTGATGCCTCTTTTTATTGTCCTCTTTACTCGATCAAGCTTTCCAACGTCTTCTAGCATCAAGTCCAAGCAATGTGCAGCACATGGACTCCAAAACAAATGACGTCTCTTCGGCTTGTAAACGTTTTCCTAACATCACAAGCATAAACTTAATTAAGAAAATGAGTCACAAATAAATTGAAATATTAACAATTGAATGAGTTTATTATCTCTTACTAGCCAAAACATAATTGCTTCCGTTGTCGGTCACCACTTGAACAACATTTTGTTCACCAATCTCCATCACAAAAGTGTCCAGAAGTTCATGTAATTTCTCACCCGTCTTCATATACGAAGAAGCATCAACACTCTTAACAAACATAGTTCCTGATGGACAATTCACCAAGAAATTAATCAAAGTTCTACCCTTCTTATCTGTCCATCCGTCAAACATAATAGAACATCCATAATTTACTCTCTCTATCTCATGATCCTTCAGTAATTGCTTTGTATACTCAAACTCTTTTTGAAGGAGTGTAACTCTACATTCATAATAAGATGGAACCTTCAAATGAGGACCATAGCTCCCTATTGCTTCAACCATCAACCTAAAACTTCTAGAGCGTACAACATTGAAAGGTATCTCATTCATTACTAAAAACCTCTCAATATATTGAACTGTTCTTGCTCTAACTTCTTTATCACAAGCATCATTGATGCTTGTTTGCCTTTTCCCTAACCTGATGTTGTCTTCTGGTTTTTTCAAAAGAAGTAAGTACATAGGACCTTTCACAGTCTTGCCTTTCTTGGCAGCAACAACAGAGGAATCACTACTGGGTGTTACTCCCCTTTTTCTAGTTCTAAGGTTATGGATTTCTTCCACATCTTCAAGCTCATCATCATCTTCTTGTAGCTCATTTAGGGAAGCATTTTTATCAACTAGCTTCTTCTCATACGCTTCCTTCAAAGCATTTCTTACTTCTGGGGGGTATTTCTTACATGGCTCTACATCTCCCTTTATCCACATTTGGTGTAATTTAGCCCTGGTAATTCCACCTGTTGTTGTCTTCTGACAGAAGTCACATGTCACGTTTCTTTTGTTATTGATATCCTTCAAGGAATTCCATTGCCATGCTATTTCACGATAAGGACCCGGGGGTTTAACCAAAGCACAAGAAGGAGATTCTTGTGTGCTGTTGTTGGATGCCATCACTAGCTATATTTATTATTATAGAGACAAATAAAAAATAAAATAGAAATCAGAAAAAAACTAAAATAAATTTCAATATAAATAAATAAAATAGAAGGTCAAAAAAAAAGAAGGAAGAGGTAAAAAAGATCTTTTTATAAATAAATAGATTTCACTATATATAAACAAATAAATTTCACTAATATATAAATAAATAAATTTTAATATAAAAAATAACCGACACATTGGATGCCATCATTACCAGTAATGATCTTTTTGTCTGACAAAAAGATTAGGAGGCTAGCAAAAAAAATAGAAAGTCAAAAAAAAAAGGAAGAGGTAAAAAAGAAAACCCAAAAAAAGGGGAAGAAGCCAGAAAAAAATCCAAAAAAAAAAAATTAACCTAGAAATAAAATGAAAATAGGATGCTAGAAAAAAAACTAAAAAATAAATAAATAAATAACATTACCTAGGAAGAGAAAAGAGATGATTTCCAGTCAAAAGAGAAAGCCGTTCAGATGAATAAGAGAGCTACAGAGGAGACACTGTTGAATAATAATTTGTTGGTCACAAATATATAAATATATATATATATATATATATATATAATCAATATATATCTCGCTGATAGGATACAAAAATTAATCAATATATCTCTCTGATAGGAAACAAAAATGTGTCAATATATATATATTTGATTCTGATTGTATATAAATATGGTGGAAAGGTAGACCAGATGATTGTATATAAATGTGATCCTGATAGGATATATTGATGTATAATTATGGGAAAACATTTTCTCATATTGCATGAGAATTTAATTCTCATGTTGTGACCCTTTGATTTGCGTGCAAAGCTTTTCTTTTCTTTTTCTCTTTTTAATAAATGTAGGGCCCACCACTAGTTGAGTCACAACATGAGAATTGAATTCTCATGCAACATGAGAAAATCAAACCCCTATAATTATATATATCTCTGATAGCATAAAAAAATATGTCAGTTATGTAATAAAATAAAAGTCCAGTGAACAGGTTACTTGATTTACATACAATCAAATAAAATATTATTATAATAAATAAAAAAATAAGAGAGAGACACTCAGAAGAGGTTACGCGATTTACATAAGAAATATTACTTTTCAGGTTTTTGTATCAGATTACGTTTCAGATTACTCAGAAGAGAGAGACAACTCTCCATTTTATAAAATAAAAGTCTTGGGAACATACAATCAAAATAAAATAATATTATAATAAAAATCAGATTCAAAATGAATTGTAAGTCACGTGATTTTCTTCATCATCTCCATCTTTATAGTTTATACGCAGAAGAGAGAGAGAGCTCCATTAAAAAACGCACAAGAGAGAGAAAACTCCATTGCAACCGCGATTTATGCCGAAACAAACGCAATTTCCTCCACTATTACGGCAGCTAAGGACGCAATCTCTTTCCGGCGCAGTGCGAAGCTATTCCTTGCAGTCGACCACCGCAACCCGCAAACGTTGCGGGTAGCGACGCTTTTAACTACTATGATTGTAACTCTTTGTATTAGCTTAATACACAACACATTATTTTATATTCAAGTTGATACCAGAGCTCTTTTGTTCTGGGGACCCTCGTTTTCGCTTAAAACTTCGTTCTCGCTTTAAAACCTAAGCCCACTGTTTAGGAATTCTCTTTTCTTTGTTGTGCGTCCTTCCGGCAAGCCATACAGGGCTGTAAGCTCCTTTGAAATAATTTTCGAACAGGTCAGCACCTCCGACAGCCACTGGAACCACCGTCCAGCACTGTTTAGGCCGCCGGAGAAGTTTTCCGGCGAGTTTTTGAACCAAACCACCCGCGATCAAGACCCTCTCCTCCCGGTGACCAATTCTCTGGAGGTCCGACCACCATTGCAGCTGTCACGCGCCGTCTGTCTCCTCTCACGCGCCACCTTCTGCCAGCACGGGTGCACTATTCCGGTGGAATTTTCTGGCCGTTCTTGCCTCTTCGTGATCAGGTTCGTTCCTATTTACTTAGTTTATACCCTTGTGATTTAATATAATGGCAGCAACTTCTCCTGTTCATTCGGAGGTCAGTTCTCCCTCTCGTCTTGCCAAAAGTTCTCCTAATATCATCTCCACCAATGTTGGGCCCATTACCTCTTCAAAGTTGAATGTAAATGTTAATTCAAGTTACAAGGCGGGGATCGTAAAAGTGTTTGTTTCTCTTTACCGCAATATTTCTCAAATATTTTCTTCATCTTTAATCTTTTGTTCTTAAATTCTAAAAGATCTTTTGGAATCATTTACATTTTCTTTAATTGTTTAGTTTAATTCATAAACCACAATAGTAATCAACTTATTTTGATTAATCCAACAAGAGATGAATAGTTATAGTAACTTAGATGCCTCAATCCTCGTGGAGACGATACTCTACTCATCATTTTATTACTTGGTACGATCGGTACACTTGCCGATTTTACGCAACAAGTTTTTGGCGCCCTCACCGGAAATGATCAAGCTGGAATTCGTCAGTTAAAACAGCATTTATTCAGTCAATTTCAAACAAAGGACCTTGGGAAGCTGCGTTACTTCTTGGGAATTGAGATGGCACAATCTAGACAGGGCGTTTCTTTTTTTTTTTGGTAGAAAAGACAGGGCATTTCTATCTGTCAAAGGAAATATGCCTTGGATATCCTAGAAGAGACTGGTATGTTGGGTGTAAATTAATTGATACACCCATGGATCCCAATGTCAAGTTATTACCTGGACAGAGGGAGCCGTTATCTGATCCTGGTCGTTATCGGAGGCTAATTGGGAAGCTCAATTATCTTACTGTGACCTATGAAGCACCGACACTTCAAAACCCCTGACGTGTCGTGTCCGACACTTCCCGACACTCTCGGACACTCCGACACTCCCCGACACTCTAACACACATTATAGAAATTCAAAAAAAAGTTTAAAGGTTGCGTTGTGTTGAATTTTTAGTTCCAACTATTAGATTGGTTGGATTACGATTACTATTTTATTGAGTTTAATATAAATATTTGTGATATCTTATGTTTCTATGTAAAATTTATGAATATTATAAGTTTGGATTCATTTTTTTGTTAAATTATTGAATATTAAATATAATATACACTACATAAATTAAAAATATTATTTAATATCAAAACGTGTCCTAGCATGTCGAAATCTAACATTTTTTAGAATTAACGTGTCAGAGTGTCGTGTCGTATCGTGTCACGTGTCCCGTGTCGGTATCGGTGCTACATAGACTGTGACTAGGCCAGACATTTCTTTCGTGGTTAGTACGGCTAGTCAGTTCCTTGATTCCCTTTGTGATTCTCATTGGGATGTTGCTGTGAGGATCCTCCGATACATCAAAGGAGCACTAGGAAAAGATTGTTGTATTCGAATCAGGGAAATACATAAAGTTGTGGTTGTTCAGGTGCTGATTGGGCAGGATCACCCTCAGACAGGCGCTCTACTTCTGGTTATTGTGTCTTCTTTGGAGGAAACTTAATTTCTTGGAAGAGCAAGAAACAACCTATTGTTGCTCGATCTAGTGCAGAAGTCGAGTATCATGCAATGGCAATTACTACCTGTGAGTTAATCTGGTTAAAGCAGTTGATTCAGGAGCTTCATATTTGTGAACAGAAACAAGTTGCGCTATATATATCCTCTAATCTTGTATTTCATGAGAACCAAACATATAGAGATTGATTGTCACTTCATTCGAGAAAGGATTCAGTCAGGAGAAATCAAAACAGCTTTTGTCAACTCTAATGATCAACTAGCAGATGTCTTCACTAAAGCTCTTAGAGGCCCTCGGGTTGAATACATTTGTAGCAAGCTTGGTGCTCACAATATATACGCACCAGCTTGAGGGGGAGTGTTAGAATAGGAAATATTAGATATTAGATATGATTAGATTTGAATAGATTACTTCCTATCGGTAAATATTCTTTTTGGATTAGATCTGGGCTTCTCACTTAAGCCCATTAGGATCTCTATATATTGTAACTCTTTGTATTAGCTTAATAAACAACACATTATTTTATATTCAAGTAACCCTTTGGCCTAGGGTCATGATACGACTCAAATCAGCCTGGAAACAGCCATGAACGCCATTGGCTTTTGCTGCTGCTGCTGCTCTTGTACTTATTCTTCTTCTTTTGCTTCTTGTGCGATTACTTCTGCACCTTTTACTTCTACTGTTGCATCATCTTCTTCCATTGTTTCTTTCTCCTTTTCTTTTTCTTCTTATTTCTTTTTATCATATACTACTTTGGCTTCAACTTTCTCTTCTTCTTTGATTTCTTCTCCCTCTTCTTTTGCTGCGCTTCCATCTTCTTCATTTCGTTCTTCTGCCGCTGCTGCGTTTTCGTTCTATTCTTCTTCGATTTTTTTAATTCATCTTCTTGTATTCAAGTCTCTATCTTTCCATCTTCTCTATTGCCTCATCGAACACCTTCACAATTTTTTTCAAATTTCCCCTAAGCTCTAAATTAGTGAGTCCTCCCATTTTTTATTTTTTTTAATATGGACCAAAAAGCACCCTTTAGATCGGAAGTGCTCTAATACCAAATTGATGGAACCAGAAAATCATATTAAGTAAAATAACAGAGACAATCTCCTTACAGACAGTAATGGCAGAAAAATAAACCAAAAGACCTTAACTCACCCTCAAAGCCAACAACCCTAGGCTTCAAGAGATCCTCAAATTCCACATTAAACCAATACTGGATACATGCCTACCTCACCTCACATTCCCCTCCTTTTATCCTAACTCTCAGAATATTCTAGAACTGTTAGAGAAATCTAAAATTATTAATATAGCCTCACCCAACAGCTTAAGCTTTTGGGTAGAATTGATTCTTTAAATGGTATCAGAGTCTCGGTGTCACGGTTTCAGATCCTCACTGCCCCCCCCCCCATTTAATTAATAACTAATTAAATCTTGTGGAGTTTCTTAGCACAGGTAGACTGGGCCTGATGCATCATCCACCCTTCAAGCCCAATGAGCTCTCGTATGAAAGGGCGTGTTAGAGAAATATAAAACCATTAACGTAACCTCACCCAACAACTTAAGTTTTTTGTTGAATTGGTTCTTTGCAAGAACCATTCCTTAACTAACTAAGTGACTCTTTTATTTTCAGGTCCATTAGTACCATATAGTATTGTTCATATCAAGAAGATCTAGGTTACCATTTTTGCTGGAAGATTGAGATCAAAAGATTTGTAACTAGGCCAGTAGCCAGTAGTCAGAACTTTAACTGTCAAGTCTATTCCAGGGTCTGCATTAGGGTTATTGCTTAAATACTCCTCAAAGCTAGTTTGATTATCCTTTTCCAGTGTCAAATCTGTAACCTGGTGGGAGCAAAAAAGCATCTTAGTCTTCTTGTCAACCAACCAAAAAAAGTTAAATATAATACACCAACCTCAGTTTACAAAGACTTGAAAAAACTGACCATTCTGTACATCTTTGATGTAAACAGTGGACCCCACTGTTCCTTCATTTTTGTCAAAATCCAGCTCTCATGGTCATCATTGGCACGCTTGTCATATAGAAGCCTTCCAGCAAGCTTCTGCCTGAAAGTAATCAAGCAAGAAGCCTATATTAATATTCTTTTTCAAACATCTTAAACAAAAGGATAATTCTGACATTCAGATATATACACATAAAACTGCTTTCAATTTGCCTAGAGAAACTGCAATAAAATAGCTTTAGGGGTGTTTGGTAGGAGTTTACTTTTGGGATTGGTGGGGAAGTGTGGGTGGGTATATAATAATACCATGTTTGGTATAAGTTTGCAAAAAAATTTATCCAGCAAAATAAGTTGCCTAGGAATTGCATGTGTGTATTTTGTGATGAAAATTACTATTTCAAAATACCACTTCCAATATGGTATTTTGGGATTACCGGCTAAGTGAAGAATATTTTAGGCAAGGGTTGTTCTGATTCAAAAATTATAAGGATTATTTTGTATTTTAACCCATTTTTCCATCAATATTTTACCTTCAATCAAACATAGACTCGGGAAATTTAACCCAATTTCTCCGGTAATATTTCGGCCTCCCAAACAACTTTTTTTTAACTTTTCTACCAAACTCACTTTCCCATCATTCCTAGTAATTATATTTTCCTGGTAAAAAAAAATCCTCTACCAACCGCCCCCTTACATCAAAAAAAGTATTTGGAACTAATTATGTAAGAAAAATAATAATAAAGGGGCTAGAATCTTTGCAGAAGATCAAAAGTTGCTCCAATGGTGAATTGTTCTTTTGTAAATATCATGGTAAAATATTGTGATATATTGCAAAATTACAGAGGATATGGTTGGGTATCTCTAATATTAATTTTAGAAGAGAGAAGACATTTTCCAGCATCACAATTGTGCCAAAAATTCAAAAACAACCAAAATCCAAAAATTCCATCATCACAGCTTCAACATGCAACAACAAATTTAATTCTTAGAAACAATCAAAAAACAGTAGCAGAAATTTTATAAAATAGTTGCGAATGAACTTATGAAACAATGGAAGTAATTGCTAAAAATTGAAGATTGAAGCACCAGCGAAGCAATATTGAACCCTTTTTTGCCAACATATCCAACCTAAAAGTTGTCGCATAAATTTCCTTTTATATATATAAAATACCTATAGAATTCAACAAACAAGTCTCTTTCACTAATATCGGCGAGCCCCTTGACAACCTGCAGATATACCAAAACAAATCCCAAATTCGAAAGTCAAAAAAACTACATCCATCACATTTATAGAAGTATATGAAACATCAAGAATGATGTGCAGACCTTTTCAAGAGTTTCATCGATTTCACTATCACTCAATTTTTCACTTCCTCGTTTCATAAGAATGTCATCACAAAAAGTGGCAAGCAGTTCTGCACTTGAGCTTCCAGCAACACCTTCGTGGCAAAAGATCTCAAAAGCCTTCTTAAGAGCCTATATGATCAAAACTTTCAGATTTACATGCAAATATCAATCAAATATAATTGTAAAACCACCCTCTAATCAAAACCTTGAGGAAAAGAGTATGATTCTGGAAACAGTTGTTCACATAAGCCAGGTACTTGTCATGCAGCCCAATCATCTTCCAAACAAAATCCTGAAGAAAAACCAATTTCAGTTTCCACGAATAAAAATATTGCAGAGAAGTTAATAAAATTTAAAAAATTTATAATCACCTGCTCCTGCAGGCCTACAGTATCCTCTTTGCCTGCCTGCAGACATTCTCATTTAAAAGGACAAAACAGAAAGGTCAGCAGAAACACAAATTGCTCCAAAAGTATGACATCATTCACAACTTCACCAGTAAGAAAATTGCATGTACATGAGGCAATTAATAAGTCAATATGTCAGGAAAGCAACTTCAAAATCATGTCCCACCTACAATGCATTTAAAAGAGCCATGGCATGATACTTGAACAGAAAACATAATGTACAGCCCAAGTTGATAATTATCGGGTCTTTTCCTATTTATGTTTTGTAAAACAGTCCACCATTGACAAACAATTTTGAGCAGACAATTCAATATTGAGATTATGCATTGGAAACTAAGCATAGTAGTGCATAGTCTTTCCTCAATTATCGCAATCAAGAAATTAAAACTCAAACTGAAATAAGAGAAACTATACAATAACTATTTCAGCACCAGACCTTTTTGTTACTAGCTGCATCTTCAGCCTGCTTCACCAATGCCCTAACTTCTGAGGCAACATGCTGGGGAAAGGAAAAAGAAAAAGATAAGCAAGCAAGCAAGAAAGAAAGAAGAAAAAGAAAACGATTTTAAATGCAGTTGACAAAAAAGGGAGGAAAAGCATGTGGATAGGTTTAACGCCACCAACCTGCTTAAATATACTGGAAACAGGATCTAAGCCTCGAGGTATTTCAGAATATAGCCTGAACATCCTTGACAAGTCTTCGACCTAAGCATTTAATGGACACCATGAGAACACTACATTGATGGTCAAAAAATTTGTAAGCATAAGTATGAAGAATTTCATGTGTACCTTGTCATCTCTGAGTAAAGCATGACACCCAGAGAGCTCTTTCTCAAGGAGTTGGTTTTCATATACGAATAAGAACTCATGTTGAACTTTCTAAATGAGAAATTTTCCAGAAGATAAAAGAAAACAAGGGAAAAGTTCAGAGTATAAAATGAGACCAAAAGAAACCATTATAATCATTGACAATTTTTATTTTCTTTAAGTTGCCTAGCAATACTCCACTCAACATGGCAGAAGACCAAAAAGCCAAAATAGTATCACAAAGTCAAAAGGAAACCTCTAATAACTTTGGCTCGCTACTAGAGTGCAAGTAATGAGCAACCCTATCTTTCTCCCGTTTTAAGCACTCCTCAGCCTGTAATAAAAGACAAAAGATCAAATAGAGACCAGACAGTAATGAAATTGAAGAAACCAAGTTATGGTGAGAATGAATGAGAAACCACACCTTGAGCATATAATCAGGACAAGAATCATCTACAATCCAATCTGAAGCCTTTCGAGAATAATAAGCAGCAGTGTCTTCGAGCATGGCAGCTTCAAAACCATTCTCATAGTCGTCCATTTGCCCCATTCCAATTTCAACAAATATATCTAATACATTCTTTAATAGAGCTCTATCAATCTGCTTTCCTTCACGTTCTTTATCAATCTTTAAACAAAAGGATTAGTTAATTGATCTAAGTTTGTAAAAATAGAAAATCTAGCATACTAAGGAAGAAAAACATACAAGTGAAATCACTTCATCTCTCACTTTCACATTTAGTTCGTTGTAAACCTGTAAATAATAAAACCTATAAAATTATTTTGTAATGAAGCAGCATTAAATGAAATGACAATAATAGGAAAGTCAATTAGCAGTAGCACTACAAAGCTTGTCTTTATTTATAACATGGACAAGAATAGCTAATAGAAAGAATTAACATGGCATCACGTAGGGTTTATTGTAACTTAACCAAATCACGGAAGCAAGTCAACCCAACTTCATTAAGGGATGGAAGTGACCGCCGAGCAATATAGTAGCGATCCAAATAGTGAAAGAAACGAGAAAGCCACCTGACCATAATTTTATGGTTTTGCCATCTCTTCACAAGTTCTCTCAACATAAATTCATCATGCTTCTCTCTCAAAGAAGGTAATACCTGAACCAAAAAGAAAATAAGTACAAGGCAAAAAAAAGATGGCATTTTATTAGAAGAAAAGTTGGAAACAAATAAATAACAGGTACAAGTAAAACTGTAAAAATAATTGAAAACAAACAATATAAATATTTTATGGTTAAAATGTATTAGATAAGTCACATGAAACCCCCCTCCCACCAAAAGAGTTAACCAAATCATCATAATATATGCCACCTATCTTCATGAAAGAAGAGTGCATTTATAAGACGAAGGAGAAAGGACAAATCAAACTTTGAGAAACCCTTCAGCCATATGCGTAATGGCTCATAAGATAAGCATAAGGACTCTACAAAACACTAATTATCAGAGCGAGAGATAGAGAGAGCTCAAAGTGATTATACAATCATAGGCAGCATCAACATTGGCACCACTTTGTAGAATTCGTGATACCAGGGGGTAGGCTTAATTGGTAAGCCATTCGGGTATGTATATAGTACGGCAAGAAAACATTGCCTAATCTGTTATGTTTTACGCAAGAAAATCACATAATTCCAAGAGGAGGGATATTCTTACTACCAAAATCTTCTACTACCAATTCACTACCTATCTAATCACCACTGGATCAACATTTTCTCTTTTTCCAAAAACTTTTTAGCATTCTCTCTCTTTGATTCAATGGTGATTAGACAGGTAGTAAGTTAGTAGTAGAAAAATTTGGTAGTAAGAATATCCTTCCTCTAATTCCAATAGATATTGTAAAAATTTTAAAATATTCACTACAACTACTGAAATTAAATGATTAAAACAAAAGAATTACCGATTCAAATCAAGTTTAGTTTGTAAAGGACTCATGTTTTAGTTTATCAGGGTGTAAAGAACCTTGGGATACACTACCCCAAAAGCTAGCTCAAAGGGTGGGAGTGCCCAAGGCCTTATAAAGGCCACATTAGTTGTTCATCCAACCAATGTGGGACTACATATCTCAACACGCCCCCTCACACGAGAGCCCATTGGGCTTAAAGAGTGGATAATGCAACAGGCCAAACCTACCTGTGCTAAGAGAGTCCACAAGAGAAAGTGGGGGACGGCGAGGCTCTGATACCATGTAAAAAACCTTGGGATACACCACCCCAAAAGCTAGCTCAAAGGGTGGGAGTGCCCAAGGCCTTATAAAGGTCACATTAGTTATTCATCCAACCAATGTGGGACTACATATCTCAACAGGGTTTGGACTAATGGACAGAAACTATTAGTAAAAACCATAGAAATACATATATGTATGTGTGCATGTATATATTAGTTGTAAGCAATTAGTATCATATACTTTTTAGAAATTTGATTTTAAAGGCGAATTTTTCTCACCCAATCCAAATTAGTTAGGAGTCTATTTGGATAAGGGGTAATGAGAGGGAGGGAAGGGGAAAGGATGGGAATGGAATAATTTTCCTTTCATTTATTATTCCCCTCCAAAGAAGGGCCGACTTGGCTCAGCGGTAAGCTTGCTTGCCGTGGTGTGTCAGGTCGCGGGTTCGAATCAGCCTCTCTGCAAAAAGCAGGGGAAAGGCTGCCTAGAGTATTCCCTTCCCCAGACACTCACGAAGTGGGTATTTGAACTGGGTCGGCCCTTTTTATTATTCCCCTCCAAAATTAGGGGTAACAGCTTTGCTTTTATTTCGAAAACTTTGCATTTACTATTTTGTCCCATACATTTCAGTTACTTTGAAAAAAAACTATAAGAATAAGGTCATATTAAAATTTTAGTGTTTTACAATTACAACCCTTTACCTTTCTTTTTCTTCCTACATTCAACATCACCTTTATCCCAAATTAATTGGGGTCGGTGGTAGATGAACCCACATGAAAGATATAAAATTGTTGAAAAAATAAAATTAAAATAAAAATAATAATAAATATATATATATATATATGTATATATAAATAAATAAAAGTGAAAAAGAAAGGGACAAGAAGAAGTGGGGGAAATGAAGGGGAAAAGGACTAAAAAGGGACCATCTGGAACATAGGAATAACCAGGGGTTTAACCCTCCACCATACTTATAGCTTTTCTCCATTCCGTTCTAAGACATACCGTCCGCCAATCTATATCCCACTCCATTAAATCTTGTTTTACTACCTTCCCCCAAGTAAGTTTCGGCCGACCTCTGCCTCTTTTTGTGTTGAGCTCTTGGTAACAAACTTCTGTTCTTACAGGAGCATCCAGGGGCCTTCTCATCACGTGCCCAAACCACCTCAATTTATGTTCTCTCATCTTCTCGGCAACCGGTACTACTCCGACCTTTCGTCGAATATCTTCATTTCTTATCTTATCCATCTTTGTGTAACCACACATCCACCTTAACATCCTCATCTCTGCTACTCCCATCTTATGCTCATGTTGCCTATGTGCTGGCCAGCATTCCGCTCCATATAGCATTGCTGGTCTTACTGCCGTTTTATAGAATTTTCCTTTTAACTTAAGGGGGATTTTGCGGTCACACAAAAACCCAGATGCACTGCGCCATTTCATCCACCCTGCTCTGATTCTATGATTAACATCCTCATCAATCTCTCCACCTTTTTGTAAAATGGAGCCCAAGTATTTAAAAGCATCTTTTTTGGGTACCTCTTGACCAATTAAATGCACGGGCTCTTGGTCCCCATCTCGTACCAAAGAAAACTCACACTTCAGATACTCAGTCTTGCTTCGACTTAATGTGAATATCCTTTGGATTCCAATGTGCTTCTCCACAATTCAAGTTTTCTATTAACACCCTCTTTGCTCTCATCAATAAGCACAATATCGTCTGCAAAAAGCATACACCATGGCACTTCCTCTTGAATATCTTTTGTTAGTTCATCCATAACTAAGGCAAAAAGATAAGGACTTAGAGCCGACCCTTGGTGTACACCAACCGTGATAGGAAAATAGCTTGATGTTCCGTTACAAGCTTTTACACATGTAGTAGCCTCATCATACATATCCTGGATTGCCTTTACATACTTTGATGTAACCTTTTTCTTCTCCAGAACCCACCATAAAAATTTCCTTGGAACCCTATCGTATGCTTTCTCAAGGTCTATGAACACCATATGCAAGTCCTTCTTCTTTTCTCGGTATCTTTCCTTAAGTTGTCGCGTCAAGAAAATGGCTTCCATGGTACATCTTCCTGGCATAAATCCAAATTGATTTACAGAAACCTTGGTATCTCTCCTCAAACGATGTTCAATAACCCTCTCCCACAACTTCATAGTATGGCTCATTAGCTTAATGCCTCTATAGTTTGAACAATTCTGTATATCTCCGTTGTTTTTGTAGATAGGCACAATCATACTTTTCCTCCAAGCATCAGGCATCTTATTTGTCAGAAGAATCTTATTGAAAAGATTGGTCAACCATTTTATTGCCACATCTCCTAAGCCTCTCCACACTTCAATAGGGACACCATCAGGCCCCAAGGCTTTATTAGTCTTCATCCTCTTTAAAGCCTCCTTAACTTCATGTGTATTAATTCTGCGTACAAATCTTCTATTCATATCATCATACGCGTCCTCCAAGTCCACTTCGCTTGTAGCTCCATCCCCATTAAACAACTTGTTAAAGTAGTTCAACCATCTTTCATTTACATCTTCATCTCTCATCAGAAGTTTTTGATTTTCATCCTTGATGCATCTAACTTGGGTGAGGTCTTTACTTTTCTTATCCCTTATCTTTGCAAGTTTATAAATACCTCTTTCACCATCCTTGCTCCCAAGATTTTTATACAACTCGTCGAAAACCTTGCCTCTAGCTTCTCGCACTGCTTTCTTTGCATTTTTTCTCGCCAATCTAAACTTTTGCAAGTTCTCTTCACTGTGACTTTTATGCAAAGATCTAAAGCACTCCTTCTTATGTTTAATTGCCTCTTACACCTCTCTATTCCACCACCATATTTCCTTTGTATGAAATCCATTTCCTTTACTTTCTCCCAACACCCTCCTTCCCAAATTTTGAATACACTTAGCCATCTCATTCCATATTGCATTTACTTCTCCATCAAACTCCCAAGGTCCATCGTGCAACATTCTTTCATTGAACTCTCTCTCTTTTCCCTCCTTAAGCTTCCACCACCTTATCCTTGGGTTCTGAGCCCTCTTTTTCATTGTAAGTACTTTGTTGAACCGAACATCCAAGACTACCAGCTTATGTTGCGTAGCGACACACTCTCCAGGGTAGACCTTACAGTCGACACAAGAAGTACTTTTTCTTCGCACATTGATCAGCCAAAAATCTTTACCTTCCTTTTTCTTCTCACATTGATCAGCCAAACATGAGAAAGGCAACTTTTTTCCATTCCATCCCTTTTCCTCTCCAATTTTATTCGGTCCCTTTTCACTATGGTTATCTGGTTGCATTTGGGATAAAACGTTCCAAAACATGATTCAAGGGGTAGGGTCGCATGAATTAGGTACACTAATGAAACGGCATATTTATTCTTGTTTTGGAACTTTTACAACTATCTTAAACTATCATAAACATATGACCGGTATCATGTCCCAATCCAATTGTCCCTGGATTGACGGACAAATACTAACCAATTAAGTTGTGCTCATGCAACCTTGCCAGCATCAATACTATAGAGTCAACATTAATAGACATGAAACTCCTAGATTAATGAAATATTTATCCTTGTAAGTAGAGCTGAGTGGCTGACCAAACAATATACCATAAATAATTTCCAAGTTTATTTAAAAAGTTAAAAATGATAGTGTTACTAACCGTAGATAGGATGTACTCTTCAAAGGACTCTCTGTACTTGTCATATAGTTGTACACTATAGTCGTGAGGAGGCTTTTGAGCGCACATATTGTAGATGGTGCTGCATTATGATTTAAGGAAAAATAGTGCACAAATAGTACCAAATCGATTAAATGGATTTTAAACAAATAAAATCTCAAGAACCGAACACGTAAACAACCAAAAAAACAGGTCAGAGATGGATACATATATAGCATCATATAGTCCTCACTGCTGAACGGAGGCTCAGGCAAGCCTTCTAGAATGTTCTTAAGCTTCGTGATACCCTTCTGCATAAAATCCCATCCTTGTTCAAGGACGATAATCTGCGGCTCACTCACTGACATGTTGGCAAACTAAAACACCAAAATCTGCAATCAACTGCACATGAAGATTCCAAACAAAGAGGAGTTGACAGATATCAAACGGAAGAACGAAATTACAGGAAGCAAGCAATTCCAAAACAAAACAGATTTCAGAAATTCGAATTGGCTAGGGTTGAGGATGTAAAAGAATTTCAAAAATAAGACTAAAATAGCAGTGGAAAAAAGAAAAGAAGGGGATCAGGTTTTAAAATAAGACTAAAAATAAAAGTCTTAGCCGCCAGGTTTGAAAATTCAGCAGGGTCGTGACGCGCGCGCATATATATTATATATATATATATATATATATATATATATATATATATATATATATATACACACGAGGTGGGATATTTTTACTACCAAAATCTTCTATTACCAACTCACTACCTATCTAATCACAATTGGATCAATATTTTCTCTCTTTTTTTCAGAAATTTTTAGCATTCTCTCTCTTTGATTCAATGGTTATTAGATAGGTAGTAAGTTAATAGTAAAAAAATTTGGTTGTAAGAATATCCTTCCTATATATATATATATATGGGTTTTATAAGAGTTATGTTGTAGGAAAAGTAATTGTGTAATGTTATAGAGACTCGTTTTGCGTGCCAGAGTTTTTTTTTTTTTGCTGCGGGCCCACAAAATGTTGTGAGTGTAGGAAAATTTTTCTGATCATGTTAAATGATAGATGATAAACCCTATATATATATATATATATATATATATATATATATATATATGATAGGTTATATTTACAAACTTTTTTGTTTACAAACTCTTACAAACTACACTAACTACGACCGGTCATATTTTAATCATTTAGTGTACGACTGGTCTTACTTAGTATAATTTGCAAAAAAAAAAAGTTTGTAAACGGATCCTATCCCAATGTTTTTGTTGAAAGTATTTTCTGTCAAAAAATTTCGATGGAAATGCGTTTCGTCGAAAATTTTGACGAAATTTTTTTTCATCAAAAAGTATGATGAAAATATTTTTGTCAAAAACTGTTGACGGAATTTAGATTCTGTAACGCTTTTTGACGATTTTTTTTCCATCAAAATTTTTTATAGAAATGTTTTTCTTCAAAACTTTTACGAAAATTTTCAATGGAAATGTATTTCGTTAAAATTTTTGAGGGAAATATTCTTCATCGAATTGGGAATCGGAGAAGCTCGTCCAACCACTGTCACCCTACAGCTTGCTGAGAGATCCATCAGTTACCCTGAAGGAAAGATTGAGAATGTATTGGTAAGGGTGGATAAGTTTATATTCCCTGTTGACTTCATTGATCTTAATTTTGAAGCAGATAGGGGGTACCCCTTATCTTGGGAAGACCATTCCTTGCTACTGGAAGAACTCTTATTGATGTTGAAAAATGAGATCTGACTGTGAGAGTCAATGATGAGCAAATAACCTTTAATGTGTTAAATGCTATGAAGTATCCAAGTCAAATGGAGGAGTGCTCTGCCATAGAAGATGTTGATGAACCACTGCTACAGCAACAGGAACCAGAAACTAAGGAGCCACTGGAGATTGCCATAGCAGAAGAAGGTGCAATTGACAAAGAAGAGGTGGAAGCATGTTTAGCTTGGATAGATGCCCAACCAGTGATGCCATCTAAAGAGAGACACTTTCAGTCTCTAAATTTGCAAGAAAGAAAAGCACAACCACCAAAGCCTTCAATTGAAGAACCACCATTGCTGGAGCTTAAGCCATTGCCTGATCATTTGAGATATGCATACTTGGGGGAGAATGATACTCCGCCCGTGATAATTTCATCTTATTTGACCAAGTTGCAAGAGGAGCAGTTGCTAGAAGTCTTGAAGAAACACAAGACAACCTTGGGGTGGACCATTACTGATATAAAGGAATAAGTCCCTCACTGTGTATGCATAAAATTTGTTGGAGGAAGGCTACAACAGTACTGTACAACATTAGAGGAGGCTGAATCCTATGATGAAGGAGGTTGTGAAGAAAGAATTTATAAAATGGCTAGATGCAGGAGTAATATACCCTATTTCAGATAGCCAATGGGTGAGTACAGTCCAATGTGTCCCTAAAAAAGGAGGAATTACAGTGGTAGAGAATGAAAATAATGAGTTAATCTCTACAAGGACTGTAACAGGATGGAGAATCTGCATGGACTATAGGAAGTTGAATGATGCAACAAGGAAGGATCACTTCCCCTTGCCATTTATTGATCAGATGTTGGATAGACTTGCAGGCAAGGAGTTTTACTACTTCTTAGATAGGTATTCGGGCTATAATGAGATTGGTATAGCTCCTGAAAACCAAGAGAAGACTACATTCACATGTCCTTATGTCACATTTGCATTTAGAAGCATGCCATTTGGACTATGTAATGCTCCAGCAACCTTCCAGCGCTGTATGATGGCTGTATTCACAGATATGGTGGAAGACTTTGTGGAGATTTTCATGGATGATTTCTCTATTTTTGGGGAGTTATTTGCTTCATGTCTTGCCAACTTATCAGATGTACTTCAGAGGTGTGAAGATACTAATCTTATACTTAATTGGGAGAAATGTCATTTCATGGTAAGAGAAGGCATGGTCTTGGGTCATAAGATATAAAAGGGAGGACTTTAAGTGGATAAAGCCAAGGTTTCAGTGATTGAGAATTTGCCCATGCCCATTAAGGTTTAAGTGGATTCTACTGAAGGTTCATTAATGACTTCTCAAAAATTTCAAGGCCACTTTGCAGATTGCTGGAGTAGAACACACCCTTCATTGTGGATAAGTGTTGTATGATAAAATAAGTGTTGTATGATAACTAGGCAATTAGAATACTACTTCCGCGTTTAGATTTCTGTTGCGATCACATTTTTGTCTAAGTATGTTATCTGGTTATTTCATCGCATACATAATAAAAAGAAAATGTTTTTCCATAATTTTAAATGGTTTTAAATTCTCATTCAACATGAGAATTGAAATCTTCCTACACATACTTCAATTTCCATGCTGACATGGTTCCTATACACAATTTTTTCTAACATATGGGTCCAACATGTTTTTTGCCTCTACAATATAAGATTTCAATTCTTATGTAACTTGAGAATTATAAAACCCAATTTTAAATAAACTGCAATTGATATCATAATCAATGATAACAAACCGGTCTGGTAACAAGGGGTTACATTTTACTTGTAATGCCCGGCAACTTGCAAGATCAATGACTTTCCCCACAAACTAACACGAGACTTTTCAGTTTTTTTATCCTCACTCACACACTTCTTGGGAAAACTTCCCAGGAGGTCACCCATCTCATAAATGCTCCAAGTCAAACACGCTTAACTATGGAGTTCTTCCATTACGGGTGACGTGCGTTGTCGAACCCATGCAAATTAACGAGCTTTAGGTTTATCGTGAAAGGGCAACTCGGATCGTCTCCCAAAGAACCTGCTAGAAATAAAAAATGTTTCGTAAAAGTAGAAAATAAAAGGGGGATTTTTGTTTGCTCAATTTAAAATAAAACAGCACGTAAAAAGATGAATTTGAAGTCGTAATTTAAAATAACCAACCTAAGGCTACGATTCCTAGGACGTCTTTCCTCGGATAAAAAGATACCATAATTGTGATTGACCTCAATTGAATCAGAATCCTTGTTTTCAATTAAGAACCCTCTCTAAGTGATCGCTTAACATTTGATCAATTACGGTGCTTCTACTCATACAATCGCAGAGTATTAGCCCGTTTGACTTAAATTCATAGGGTTAATCAATCTAATCATCAAATCTGATGATTATTCCCTTTCCATAATCGCAATCACGAATCTCAGATTGAATATCCACAATCGCACGATATCAATTTGAGTTGGGAAGGGAAACGAATCTGATTTACAGTGGAACGCAGATCCTCAAGACTAATCCATGGAATCTGTTACCCTTAGGTTGATTAAAGGATTCTTAGCCCCGCATGGCTAAGGTAAACATAATTAAAAATTAAAAATAAGAAGAAGAAAAGATGAAGAAGAAAAACAAAATTGAATTAAAATCTCAAGAGACAATTTGTCGATCGTATAAACTTCTCAAAACGAAAACCGCCAAAGGGTTTCATAAAGTTTCCCTTAAATAACCCACATTCAAAACGGATTAGGGTTCCTCTACTTCGACCCATACATAAAATAAAGAATTAATAAAATAAAATAAAACATTAAAACATGGCCTTGGACCCTAGACACATTGGGTTCTAATTTAATTTACAAGTCCAAACGTCAAAATAAATTTTCAACAAAACACGTCCATCTTGGGCTCAGATCTAGACCATATTCCTGTCCGAATTGGGCTTCAGTTGATGAAAAAGTGATTGTAGCCCTTTATGTTAGCTGCAAAACGTGATAAGAAAGAAGTTAATCGGACATCTATAGAGTGAGATATGGCCAAAATACGAAAGTAATGTAAATTTGGAAAATTCCGACGAAAATCAATTAAACCCAATTAAAATCTAGAATTCTAATTTAACCCAAAAGACCTTTATTTAACTCAAATAAATCCTAAGAATACTAACCAAGAGTTATAAATAAGTGTAACAAAATATGTGTTATCACCGGGCTATCGAAAAGTAGATGCATCTTGTTAGTATGGGTAGTACCAATTAATTCTTATAAGTTATTCCCAATTGTACCGTCCCATACTATCACAGTCTCTGGAATCTCTCTCTTTCAGGTGTTGATTCGATTCATTCATGTACACCACTGATAGTACGCTAGCTCTTCCACTAACAGTACATCCAATTGTACGTTAGCTCTTCCACTAACCATACAATCGTTAACACTCAGGATGTTACAAGTTTTGCATGAAAATAGGGATGTTGGTGTTAAACTCTGATTTGATTAATTGCTAGATTTTGTTTGATCTAAGGATTGACTTATGGAACCTATGACTATGTTGATTCTTCGTTCTTAATGCTTTCCCTAGACGGGATCACTAAGGAATTAGGGTTCTTAATAGGGTAAAGAATTGAAATAACATGGCATTGAGTTTTAATTAATCTTTTGAAAAATTGTCAATAATATGAGTTTGAATATTGATCGAGGGAAATGGTAGATTCATTAGAATGAAATTTGGGAAGTCGAAACACTAGCTACATTTTTGTATTATTAATTTTTATTCATGTTTTTAGTTTGAGTCCTTGTTCTTGTTCTTGTTAATTGTTTGTTAGTTTTATTTTCTGACTTTTTATTTCAATCATAATCACAATAATCTTTACGGTTGATCCAACTTTCATTGCGTAGTGAAAATAGTGTTTGAGAGATCAATCCTCGTAAGAATTGTACTGTACTTACTTCTTCTTTTTTGTAACTTAACTTATTTCTTTATTACTTGTGCAACTAGTATACTTGTCGTTTGTGTAACATGTGGGCAATCCAGTTGCTTAACATAATCAGTAAACCATGACAGGGTTTTTCTATCAAACAAAGGAGATTATCCGTATTTGGAATGCCAACTTGACTCTCTCGTTGTGCTTTTTACGACTAAGTATTGTTGAGAACTATGAAGCACTGACACTTCAAAATCCTTGATGTGTCGTGTCCGACACTCACCTACACTCCGACACTTCCCTACACCCCAATACTCGTTGCAAAGACTCAAAAAAGGTTCAAAGGCGTTACATTTTGAGTTTCAACTATTAGATTTGTTGGATTATGATTATTATTTTATTGAGTTTAATATAAACATTTGGGATATCTTATGTTTCTTTGCAAGATTGATGAGTATTATAAGTTTAGCTTTATTTTTTTGTTAAATTATTGAATATTAAATGTAATATACACTACATAAATTAAAAATATTATATAATATCAAAACGTGTCCTAATGTATCGAAATTTAACATTTTTTAGAATTAACGTGTCGGAGAGTCGTGTCGTGTCATATCCTGTGTCGGTGTCGGTGCAACATAGGATGAGAATGTCTCCGACTTACCATAAAATATTAGAAACTTACCATTAAAACAATAATAATTGGCATTTTAGATTGGTTCATGCAAGTGGGTTTTTTGCAACATAAGAAGATGCAAAGCGGTAAAATGATTAAACACAAACTTGTTGGTTACTCCTTATGTACTTCTTTTCCAACTATTTCTACCAATTCTTCACAAGAAAGTATATCTTATATATTAATTATAAAATAATCTCGGATAAACTAGTGATGTATTTGACTATGTTTTTTGCAATTACAAACAAAGAAGAAAATATTGAGTTCTTCTTCTTCTATTTATTTTATTTTATTTTTAATAATTTTTTTTTTTTGCAACTACAAAGTGATGAAGTATAAATGAGAAATTGGAAAGTAACTAAGTAAATGAAACACAAAAAGCCTTACAAAATAGCACAACCGATTAGAGCACAACACATTAATTAAACTCTAATTACAAAGTTCTAATGTAACTGTTAAAATCTCAAGAGGCCTATAGAAATTAAGGGTGGCATTTGAAGTCAAAGTAGATAGTAATCAAAGATGGGTTATTATTATTAGCTATATATTTGTAACTTTAAAAATCATAACCATCTCTTATATGAACATCACCCTACATAATTCATGAACATCATTTCTATAATTTAAAAATTGTAGAATTACCAAAAATTAAACAAAAGTACACATATATATTGAGGAAATACAAATGGGGTAGGATATTGTAACAAATAAGTATTGTTACAACCAATGTTACAACTATCATCTTACCGTTAAATTGATTAAATTATCTGACGGTCTTGATTTAATGCATATAAAGCCCTCTTTCTTCCCTTCTCTCTCTACCTATACGCTCTGCGCATCACCTCCGCACTCTTCCACGAGCTAGGGTTTCCGCTGCCTCTGCCCATCTCCGTCGCCGCCGATGCCCATCATCACCGCCGCCGATCCAATTGAAACAACACAAAAGAATCATATTTTTTCAAATTAATTTAATAACTGAATCATTTTATTCCAACCGATTCAAGAACCATATCATTTTTTCAATTCAATTAGGGCTAAAAACTAAACCATAGTTATTCATGGGAATGTGAAAAAAATCAAATCAAAAATACCAACTAAAATAATTTGATAAATAAGAGATAGACACATACGCAAGTACACCGTTGGATTCGTAGTCTTGATAAAACACTACCTTCTATAAGAGAGGAAAAAGACAATTGGGACCGGAGACGCAAAGAGGGATAAGGGATAAACGACGGCGACAGCGGCGGTAGAGTGCAGCAGCAGCGACGACAAGACAGAGGATATGGGCAGTGGCGCCGTCACGTGTCTGGCTATGGGCGACGGTAGAGCGTATAGGGAGAGAGAGAGAAGGGAAGAGAGAGGGGAAGAAATAGGGTTTTATATACATTAAATCAAGACCGTCGGATAATTTAATCAATTTAACGGTAAGATTGGTGGTGGTAACATTGGTTGTAACAATAATTGTAACACCCCGTTCTAGAACCGGTTTGTTAACATCAACTTATGATATTAAGCACAGTTACAATCACATTGGTGCAATTAAAATCCGGTTAAATTTTTCTTTTAAAACAAGCCGAACTAAAATTACCCAATTGCGTTACCATAACCATAATACATTGCGGAATGAAATAATTAAAGCTTAATACCATACTTTCATTTCATTTATTATGGTCTCCATTTGTCCATTATATTATAGGATTTTTCATTATTTACGCGTGGGTTCAAACCGCGCTCAAATCGAAGCACCGTAGCCCAAGTTATGAGATTTTTACGAAACGGAATGCTGAATTTCCCAGGACCCCTACGCTCCAAGCGTGGATCCCACACTCCAAGCGTGGATCCCACGCTCCGAGCGTGGGCAGTCAGAAGGTTGACGCTCCTAGCGTGAATCTCACGCTCCGAGCGTGGGCAGTCAGGGGCAAGCACCCAAAACTGGGCAGTTTGACCTACATGTGGTGTTTTAACCATAACTTGAGTTATACTTATCCAAATTACACAATCTTGGCCTCTATGGAAAGCTAAGAAACATATCTACAACTTCCATCAAGACACAAGGGTCCAAATCTATCGTATAGGATACGAAAATTGGACAACAAGACAGGGTATCTTTGTTTTAAATTGGTTTTCCAACCTAAAGGTCTTCTTTCACATAATTTACATCATATAATCCTTTCAATATATGAATTCTAGTCTCTCTAGATACTCATACACTAAGAGAAACATGCATATCATTTCATCATATATGCAAATACCCAATAATTACAACATTACATCATGATTACAAGTTTCAATTACAAATCATGGGACTTAGCTACAAAACACTATGATCAACTCCTTGGCTCCCATCAACAAAAGAGATACCAAAGGGGATGAGCATAGGCTAAGTCCAACCAATTAGACATAGCATGCATATAACAAATGACTTTCATTTACAATCTTGTACATATGAACTACAAAATAGCATGCTTAATCAAATGACCCTAAGTCTTCCTATGTCCATTTACTTCAAGTATGGTCACTTGCCATCAGAGGCTCCTGCAGCATCCTTGCCTGAAAGGGGGTCCCCAACAACACGGGGTGAGATATACGAATATATCCAGTAAACCAGGGGCCCTTGGAGCATCTCTCCACCCCATAATTCAATAACAGTGTAATAGCAATGACAATAATAATGCAGCAAATACATATCCATGCAAGTGTAAACAACATCTCCAGGAGAAATCCCTCGAGCTATCGAGCTGTCCTAAGGATACTCAGATGCAAATAGTCCTACTGGCCAGCTAAACTACCAAGTATGATTTACGCATCGTCATGCTACATACCAACATAGGGAAACACCATCCTATGTCACACCAAAGCATGCAAATACATATAACGAAGCATTACTCTATTTCATTGCATTTATATACAACAACACACCATGACCCGTTCAGGGCTTGGTGGAACAATAAAGGGAATTACACCCAAGGTCCGAAGGCTTACCTCAATGCTTCCAACTCAACCTTTGTTCTTCACCAACCTTCACTATACAAATGTCAATTCCAAGGAGCTAACCGAGCTCCATAGCTTGTTCCAACGGTTGGTTGCTCAAGGTTGGTCCAAATGCCTCAATCCTAAGCATCACATGGACAATATCAACAATCAACCAAACCAACCCATTGATTACCAAAACAAGCCAAACCATAGTCAAATGCATAATTTTGTAATTTTCCAAACAAAATCATATGACTATATAAACTTATTTTCACCGATTAAATGTCATTCCTAGCATTTTTCTCAACATACTCTAGGTCTCAATCTTCCTAAAACATAGCCCATTTACTCAACTTTTCACAAACCCTAAACACTATTCATCATCTCCCCCAATCATGCATTTCTCATGAAAATAGAGTTCAAGGAGTAGAATCTTACCACCAATGGTTGCACAACCAAGGATTGGTTACTCCTCAAGCTTCCATGGAGGTAGAAACCAACAAATCTCACAATTCCTCCAATGGGTCGAAACTTCGGAAGGAAATATCTCAAACCACAACGCTCCCCACCAAGACCCAAGCTAGGATTATGAATGAGGGGAAGATTTGGAGTGGTTTAGGCTTTTGAATCACTCAAAACCATCAAAGATTGCCTCACCTAGGGTTCACTCTTCTCCTCCCTCTCTTCCTTTTCTCTTCTTTTTCCTTTCTTCTTTTCCCTTCTTTTCTTCTTCTCTCTCTGCGCGCTGCGCATATGGGAAAAAGGGGAAGATATTTGGTTCCTTAAGTGGCTTGCCACTTAACACCGATTAAGTGGGTATCGGTTCATCTATCTATTCAATTCCATTAATTACCAAACTTTACCCAACAGTCTGGAATATTTTTGTAGGAATATTTCTACTTCCATTTTTATATTTTGGGTACTTTTGTCTACACCCATTTATACCCCTTAATTTTCACCGAGTACACTTTTTACCTCAAAAGTGACCCAACCAATTTTATTAAGGAATTTACTTATTTTTACTCACTAATACATGCTTAATTATCTAATCATATGTATTTTGCTAATTAATTCTATTGGGCTATTATAATACTTGTTTGTTACAATATCCTACCCCAATACAAATAAGATTATTTTTCTGAAGGACTTTTTCTTTAGTTTGAAAACAATGCATGCTTCCTACAAATATACGTCAACTTTACTCATAAAACACCCCTTTTCAACCTAAAATCCATACATACATGTATCAATACAGGTAATTTATTCTTGAAATACTCATAACTTAAAAACCGTACACAGCATCTGTAGAAATATAGGTCAACTTATTAATGAAATACTCCATAACTTAAGAAGCATACACAACAATAGTAGAAATACATGGCTCCTATATAAATAGAGGACAACTTTATTAAAAAAAAAAAAAAAAAAACCCTTATTAAACTTGAAAAGCACATGCAATTCGGGTAGACATAAATGAAAACTTTATTCATGAACACCATATTCCAGAAGAAAAGAAAAGCCCCAAATTTGTCAATAGTTGTTGCAATGATGTTACCCACTTATATTTGCATTCTTCGAGTCCCATTGAACCTTAAAAAAAAAAAAAAAAAAAAAACCGTTACATTAGACAGTTGCTAAAAGTTAAATAACATTTTCCAACTTTATATAAGAAGAAACAAAGGGAAATATGCTGAGTCTATTCATGAAGGCAGCAATTACCATCCAAACTATGATAAGTGAAAAAGTCACGTTTACCCCAAATTTTATAAAGCTATGAGAAAATAACAACTATCAAATTTGTTGGCTATGACTCATACTTCGCATTAGAATTAAGATAATGGCTCCTGTTGGTCGAGAGCAAAGAAAGCCAACATGGGTCTTATTTATATTTTCCTTATAAACTGAGTAACTTGTAACAAGTGCGGTAAGGAGAATATAGTGTATATTGCTAGACATAGCCAACATTGGATGAACCAGGATAAATCACTATCTCACTTTTCTTCCCTTTCTCTCTATTCTAATTTGCAATCGTGTGTGTTTATGTCTATTCCAACAAAATTTTGGTGTTTATATGATTTCTTAACTAGCCTAAGTTTCTACTTTTGAAAATTATGAATATCTATTCAAGCTAATCAAATTTAATCTATTATCATTTCTAAACCTTCTTTTTTATTTCTCAAAATTAACTTGTCATTTTATCTTTTACTATGTAACATCCCGGTGGCTGACAAGGGCGGAGAATTTTCGCCGGTGCAAAGAGGCACGGACAAGGAGCGACTCCTGGCAGGCTTCCAGCAGGGGTTACATGGATGAATCGAATCGATACCCGAAAGAGATAGATTCCAAAGACTGTGCAGATATGAGATTGCACAGTTGATGATAGCTTATAAGAATTAATTGGTACTATTTATACTATCAAGATGCATTTACTTTTCGGTAGCCCGGAACAGAAGAACTCCATAGTTAAGCGTGCTTGACTTGTAGTAATTCTGGGATGGGTGACCTTCTGGAAAGTTTTCTCAGGAAGTGTGATAATGAGGAAAAAGCACACTGAAAAGTCTGGTGTTACGATGTGGTTCGAGGACGAACCAGGCAGAAGCTGATGGGCATGTAACATCCTGGTGGCTGACGAGGGCGGGGAGTGATCGCCGGTGCAAAGAGGCATGGACAAGGAGCGGCTCTTGGCAGGCTTCCAGCAGGGGTTACATGAATGAATCGAATCGACACCTGAAAGAGAGAGATTCCAAAGACTGTGCAGGTATGAGACTACACAGTTGGGTAATATATCAAATCGACACCCGAAAGAGAGAGATTCCAAAGACTGTGCAGGTCTGGGATGAGTGACCTCTTGGGAAGTTTTTACAAGAAGTATGCGAGTGAGGAAAAAGCATACTGAAAAGCCTCATTAATATTGGGGATAATCATTGATTCTTGAAGCGGCCGGACGTTACAATATTTGGATCAATATTTTCATGAGATAGAGAAAACAAATCTAGGAACACAACATTCCATTCAGCTCTTTGCTGCTTGACTAACAAGACAACTAGTTTACAAGGCTAGCATGAGGGAAGGCAATGACAATAAGATACTCTCACCAGACAACAATTTCGTGAAGCAAATTATTACCTAAAGTGAGGTAATCAAATAAGACCAAAATAATTTATGTAGAGTACATATTAATTTAACGTTCCGAATTCTTCATGTATAAAATCAAAGGACCATTATTAGATGATGAAAATGATTGTCAAATTTACAGCCGTTGAAAAAAATTAGCAAGGGATATGTTTTAAATAGATCCACTAAAAATTTTCTGGTGTGTTTAGCTTCCAATTAGTGCTCTGCATAACACAGAAATGATGCAAATTAAGCCGATAGAGATCAAAGTAATTAATCAGCATATATATTGCATGTCCGTGAGAACTAAATTAGCTACCTGCCGTTATGCTAACTCAGGATACCTGCCGTTATGCTAACTCAGGCTACCTCCTTCCTCAACTGTTGCTTGATTACATCATTTATATTACCTTCACAACGGTCTCCGTCTATTTTCACCTCCAATTCTTCTCGTACTATGTCAGCATAACGGAAAATTTTGTGGTTGCTGCAATCCTCGAACTCCAATTTTTTCAAACATAGTAACTTCAAGGTGGAATTCCCCGAGTAAAAGCTTTCAAGTTTCCCCAACGAGTATAAACTCAAAAGCTCAGGCAACTTGAATATGATTTCGTCTTCTGATGATTCATCGCCCTCTTTGGCCACTATTGCTTCTATGGACTCACAGTCCTCTACATATATCTCCTTCAAATCAGACAATCTTTTCGCAGTTGGGGATGTGAACAAGTATTTCATGTTGTGGCATTCGTTGAACCGCATTTCTTTCAAACATGGAAAACTTAAACTCCCCATGTCAAAGCTTCCAAGTTTTGGCAATAACTCTAGAAAGAAAATCTCAAGCTTCTCAAATATTATCTCATATTCACCTGGTTTATCTCCCTCTTTTGCCACTATTTCTTCCAAGGACTCACAGTCACGTACAGATATCTCTTTTAAATTAGGAAATCTTTTGATGGTTTTGGGAGTTGAGGAAGTGAACAAGTATTTCATGCCGTGGCAATGGTCTAATGACACTTTTTTCAAGCATGGGAAATTCAAAGTGGAAATCCATGAGTCAAGTTTTGGCAACATGTGTAGAGTCAAAATCTCAAGCTTCTCAAGTATTATCTCATCTTCACCTGATTCATCTCCCTCTTTAGCCACTATTTCTTTCATAGACTTACAGTCACCTACCTCCATCCTTTTTAGATTAGGCAATATTTTGGCAGTTGTAGATTTGGACAAGTACTTGAATATTGCCTTAACAGAATTACATTCCCTCACTTCCAACTCTTCCAAGTTACTTAGGAAAGGAAGTAAATGAGAAGGAAGTATGACATCTATTAAAAATTCACACCCAACCACGACTAAAGAAGTTAATTTGTTGAAACACCAGCTCGGGACTGTCTCTCTCTGAAGCCATATCTCTTTCAATATTGGATACTGCCCGAGATGTAAAGGAGAACAGGTAAACTACAGAGTAAAGACATGAAACTACTCAGTACTTAAATACTTATGTAAGGAAGCATATTATTGTTGTTTGTTAATATGTAGAGTTTCAAATGAGCAATCGACAAAGTAGCTATGCAGTGAGTTTGCCCCCAAATTAGTGCCATAAGTAAATGAGAGGTGTAAAATGTAAAATTCCTCTAAATCTTAATTGTAGAAGTACGTAAATGGCATTATGACCCAAATTCTTTAAAAAACATACATAATGTAAATGGTTAACATTTCTTTCCAGACAAATTGGAAAATGCATTCATAAAAACAATTGATAGAAAAGTTATTAGCGTAATGACAAAATGTTATAGTCATAATAGTAAGGAAAAGTAAAAAAAAAAAAACTAAAACATATTCTTTTCCCGTTAAACTCGACTAGCGAGTGTGGGGTAGAGGAAATCCTTGTACGCAGCCTTACTCTTGCATAATTACAAAGAGTCTGTTTATGGATTCGAATCCATAACCTTACAGTCGTGAAGGACAGTTTTACCACGGCTCCGGTTTGCCCGAGAAAAATTAGCATTGAATAATGTTGAGATATATAGTCCCACATTGGTTGTATGTGCAACTAATGTGGTCTTTATAAGACCTTGGGCACTCCCACCCTTTGAGCTAGCTTTTGGGGTGGTGTATCCCAAGGTTCTTTAACAAATAACAATATTTATACTAAGAAAAGTAGCATATAAATATTGTTATCCAATGCTATAATTTATCAAAAGAGATTTTTGGATAAGGCTCGTTTGAAGACATTAAATTCTGTACTCAAAAAAAAAAAGGCATTAAATCCACGTAAGGACATAATTAATTGATTCAGACGAAGTCCTTACCGGTTGTAAAAGAAGCACCTTATTTACTGAGGTGTTAAGATCATCTTGGAAGACCAAATCATGATTTGAGTAGGGTGAAGCTTTAATTCCTCTACAAGATTTAGCATGTATCAATCCTTGGGAAAATTTCTCCATCCTGGGGCAATCCCTTATGTCCACTTGTATCAGAGACGGTAAGTGCAAAGTGTCCCTGCCTGAATAAAAAAATTTCAGTCTTGATAAACCTTCGAGAACTATCTTGTCCAGCTGTTCAAATATGATATCTTCAGAAGTTGTTTCATCTTGCTCTTTTGCCACTATTTCTTTCATCGATTTACAGTGACTGACTCTGATCTCCTCAAGGTGCCTCAACATTTTTGCTTCTGAGGATTTGAATAAATACATCAATCCAGGACATGCATCCACAATCAATTCTTTTAGATAGGAGAAAGATACTGCAGAACTTGTGGAGCTTCTCACAGAGTGTGGTATTGTTTTCAAATCAGGACAGCTGAAAACATACAATTTGTGGAGCTTCTCACAGAGTGTGTTTAACCATGGTAAGTCTTTTGACCCGATGGACATGAGCCCACTCACTTCATACAAACACAATGTTTTCAAGTGTTCAGGCATCCTGTGTTCACCAATTTCGGACACACTGCAATAGCTCATATACATTGTTTCTAAATTAGGTGTCCTCTCAAGTATTTTGAACGGCACAGTAGGGGATTGATCCCTACAGTAATCAAAATGCAGGAAAAGTTGATTTAAACATTTGAGTTCTTCCTTAGATTGTTCTAAGTTCAACCTTAACATGGAAATGTGTTTCCCATTCAGCCTCAATTCCTCCAGATTGGGAATAACCTATTGAAGTCAAAACAAATGAGAATGTAAGGTGTGTGAATTACAAAAAGAAAATTAAAGCTTGGCAATGCAAATTCTGTATTACGTACCTTTAGATCCGAGAATAGGGATTGTCTGTTAATTGAAGTACTACTAACTTCATCCCTGTTGGGATGTGCTTCTTGCTCACTTTGAAATACCTTCAAATTATCACAACGGTACACACTAAAACTATTTAACTCGGGGCATTCCAGAGTGAATGTTTTAGGATAAAAGTAAGTGAGATTTGACAAATCAAAAAGAACCAGTGAGGTTAAACGAGGGAACACGAACTTTTTTGTCACTTGAACTTCTGTTGCGTCTTCTTCCTTTTTAATAATTTCTGGCAATGCATCACAAGATTCTATTTCAAGTTTCTCAAGCTTCTTAAGATTTTCAGCCAGTGCCCCAGGAAACAGAGTATTCAGATTTGGACAAGAGTCTACAAAAACTTGTTGCAGATTTTGAAAGCTGAAAATTCCCTGATGATAGTTTTCCCACACATGCTTCAGTCCCTGTAGCCATCGTAAACTCAATTTCTTCAATTTTCGCATAACCTCAGTGTTATTCATTTGAAAAATTACATTGACATTGTCGCACCCATATACTTCCAATTCTTGTAAGCTATTTAAATAAGGAAGAACATGAGATGGAATTGCACATGGTTGAATTTCACATTTGAACAGCGTCAAAGTTTTCAAACTGTAAAACCAACTGTTTTGCAGAGCATTTTTATCACGCCAGGCTTCTTGTAGATCAGGATGTTCTGAAAGACTAATCTTGCCCATGCCTTCAAAAAAACTCTGTAAATATTGCAAATAAATATTGTAAACATCAAATATTGCAAATGACAGCCTATAAACACCATTAGAATGGTTTTCCAATTTACATCTCTAAATTGAAAATAAAAACTCGAGCGAGTAATAAAACGGATTGAAGTTAAATATCAATGTTTATAGACTTTGCATGAAAACAAATTCTTTCTCTCAGCTACTTCCAAATTGAAGTATGCAACAAACATCTAATTACTTTAATTTAATGTAATTCTAAATACATTATAATTTAACAAACTAAAATTTAAAAGTAGATGTATTTATATTTATTTACATTAATGGAACTCTTTTTCCATTATTAATGCCAATAGGATTCATTGTCAATTCCTGAAAAAAAGACCTTGTACTAAATAACATTACATTATTATTTATTTATAAAAGGATCACCTCTCTCCGGTACAAATTCATGCTCTGACTAAAATTCAATTGAGTAAATACCATTTTCGATCCTCGGTAAATTTTACGATTTCCGCTTTAGTTCCTAATAAATAAAAAAATTATTCGTGATCCCTAAAAAATTCAAAATAGACCTATTTTAGTCCTTTTGAGGGACTAATATGAATCTTTTTTGAATTTATGAGGGAGCACAATTTCAACTAGATGAATTCATTTTGGATTTTTTAGGGACCACAAACAGCCTTTTTTTTTTTTTGGCTAAGAATTAAAGCGCGCATCGTCAAATTTGTTGAGGACCAAAAAAAATATTTATCCTATTTTTTTCAGCTTTTTTTTGAGATTCACGTGTAATTGTAGTCTCTATTTTGTCTTGCTGTTTCTGTCTTTCAATTTTCTTTTTCATTCCGACACTTTCACTGTTATCATATAAGTGTTCTCTCTCCCCACGTATTTTTACACTCCTTCGTTGCATTCCATTTTATTTTTGAATATTAAAACAAGGAAAAAGTTATATTTACAAATTTTTTGTTTACAAACTTATAAATTACATTATGTCTGACCGGTCATACTTTAATCAAGAGTGTATGACCGATCATACTTAGTGTAATTTGTAAAAAAAAAAAAAATTGTAAACGGATTCTTCCTCTTAAATCAATGGGTTTCATTATTTATTTTCACTCCTGTCCTTTGAATGACTACATTATAGAACTAATAGAAGCATATAAATCATTAATAGCCTTCACTTAATAGTTTAAATTTTTTTGGTTGAATTCAACTCAAGAAATTTAGTGGCGGGGCTGCCCCCGAATTTTTTCTGTAAAGAAAGTTTAAATCAATGCTTGAACCCGCTCATAATCTACTTGTTTCCATAACAAGCTGTAGGCAATAGTTTGACCAATTATCCCCCTAAATCTTACCAATCCTCCAAAACACAGTGAAGGCCTCGTCTCTAGATATAAACTTATTTGAAGTTACCAAAAAAAAAAAAAAAACTTATTTGAGAATGTCAGACCTACAACCAATCCCTTCTTTTATAAAAAGGAAAAAGGAAACAAAGGATAAAGAGAGCATGGGAATGAGTACGTGATAGGAGAGGAAGAATAAGTTTTCTTTCTAATCAATTTGCGTTGCTACGTTGTTTTAATCATCTCCGTACGTTGCTACGTTGCTAACTAATATAAGAATAAATATCTTTTTTGGTCCCTAACAAAAATTTCGGTCCCCACTTTAGTCCATTATAAAAAGAAATTAGCCACGGGTCCCTAAGAAATTCAAAATGAACCCATTTTAGTCTTTTTGAGGGATTAATGTAAGTCTTTTTTGAATTTGTGAGGGACCACAATTTTAACTAAATTGATCCGCTTTAAATTTTTTTGGGACCTCGAGACCAATTTTGTTTTGTAAGGAACTAAAATGGGGGCCATATTTTTTGTTAGGGACTTAAAAGGGTATTTATTCCTAATATATATATATATATATATATATATATATATATATATATATATATATATATATATATTGAACCAAGAGACAAATAAGGATCTGCAACCAAGAAGAAAGAAAAAAAATCAAAAAGTTTTATGACCACACTTGGGGGCATTTTCCCGCAAGTGGGTCCGCCACTGGTTGAATTAATTCTTTACTATCAGAGTCTCGGTATCACGGATTCAATTTTTATCGCCTTCATTTTCTCTTGTGTGAGATTTTTTGGCACAGGTATGTGGACTTGTGCATTATTCATCCTTCAAGCCCAATAGGCTTTCGTGTGAAAAGATGTGTTAGAGAAATATATAAATCATTGGACCTTCACTTAACAGCTTAAGTTTTTGAGTTGATTTGATTATTTACATAATACAGTCCAAACAAAATCTTAATAAATAAAATTTATTTATTTAAAATTAATTTGAAATAGAGAAAAGAAAAAGAAAAGGAAACGAAAAATGAAATTGCAGTCAATAAATTCGAGTAAATACCCATTTTGATGCAAATTTCACGACGCCCGTTTTAGTCCCTAGCAAATAAAAAGGCCCATCGTGGTCCCTAAGAAATTCAAAATGGACCCATTTAGTTGAAATCGTGGTCCCTCACAAATTCAAAAAAGACCCATATTAGTCCCTAAAAGGACTAAAATGGGTCCATTTTGAATTTTTTAGGGACCATGATAGGTCTTTTTATTTGCTAGGGACTAAAGCGGACATCATGATGACGAAAAAAAAAGGTATTTACTCCAATAAATTCTATTATACGTACCTTTTCCTTGAATATTTTCTGTATCGTAGCATTTAAGTCACCTTGCCAGCGAGATCTCTTCTTCTCTCCTTCATTAACAACATATATATTTCGTAAAATTGGTGGGTCCTTGACTTCTTCAGAGAATTTTTCCATTTTAGGGCATGCACTCACTACTAATTTCTCCATTGCTGGGAACTCGAAGATATAACTATTAGAGTTGCAGAAACTTTCGAAGCTCCCCAATGATATAAGTTCTAGAGCTTTCAATTGTCTGAAAACAATGACAACTTTGCCTGCATTTTCTTTTTCGTTTCCTACAATTTCCTTCAGAGATTCACATTTGACTACCTTCATGGTTTTGAGTTGTCCCATGCTTTTTGCCATCGTTGGTGGCATTAAATTTTTTAATAGTTTACAATTAACCACTTCCAGACTTGTCAAATGAGTGAGAGATACCAAAGGAGGCACAATAGTGACCAAGCAAGGACATGTGTTTAAACTCAAGAATTCTATCCTTCGTAGAACTATGTGCCGTTCAAAGCCAATATTCTCAAGCTCAGGTAAATCTATTAACTTCAAGTTTTTCAGCTCTGGAACGACCCCCAAGTTTTTAATTTCAGGAGGATTTATATGAGGCACTAGTTCTTTAAAGGAGGAATTACTCAATGATAGGCTTTCTAGATTAGGACTCCAATGAAGGAAAGAAAATAGAATCTCAGTATTCCATAATCTAGACAAGTGAAGCTCTTCTAAGTTGTCCCTTCGATAGTTTCCCTCCCCCATGTAGCTGCTTGATGAATTTGCATGCCACAACTCAATTTTCATGGACTTCAACTTATTGGTTACCTATAATTAAGAAATAAATGAAAAAAGCAAAAAGAGTCAATTTACAAGAAAGTAAATAATGAACACGCATCTTCCATGCCATATAAAATTTTGTATTTCCTTCTTCTATTTTCATTTTTGCTTTACTTTTTCAATGAATTAATAAACAATTCTTAAGAGTTGAAAGGCTTACTAGTACCTCTTCAGGAAAGAGGACTGGCTTGCTTTGTGCATCTTCAATTTCTTTTCGGAATGGTTCCAACTTGTCACAAAGTTCAACAGACATGTCATTCAATACTGGGAATTTTAATTCACATTTTCCTGGATAGAAGCTCTTCAGTTTTGGAAGATTCAAAAATTTGATGGTGGTTAATTTTTCAAACTTAAATGATGGATTAGGATTGCTTGGGTTGATGTTGATACCTTCTCCCTTGGCAACCATTTCCCTCAATTGAGAGCAATCCCACACCAAAAGGTATTCAAGATTGTAAAGACAACTGGCTAAAGAAACTGGAAATATATTTTCTAAGCTCTCACAATCTTGAACCCATATCTTTCGCAGATTGTTCAAGTTGAGAAACCCTTTCTCGGGACTATTCCATTTCCATACATGCTTCAATGTTGGGAGTGTTTCTAAATGAATGTCTTGCAAGTTGGTTACATCCCCAACATCTTGTTTTACATTATCTAGATCAAATATCACTTCCATTGACTTGCAATTAGTAATCCTCAAGTTGCATAGACTCTGGAATATTTCCTTCATGTAAAAAGGAAAAACTTTATCTAATTTATCACACTCCTCAATGATTAGAGTATCTAGTTTGCCAAAGGAGTATAAAGGAACTTTCGCCCATATCTTTCTCAAACTCTTCATGCTACTCAGTTTGATATTCTTCAAATTTGGAAAGATATTGCCCTGCTTTGATTCACATTATATCAGTATGTTAGTTGAAGTAACAATGATGTCAAACATAAAGGAATTTAAGAAAACCAAATTTAATAGAGAGTCGGAAGGCTTTTGGATTGTGGTTTGGGTTAAGATATTTTTCCATTGCCAATACAACAATTGCTAAAAATATATGAATAAATACAACCTTTGTGAATTACAACTCAAACAAAATCAATCACAACATTTATTAAAATCACAATGCTACAGTTGCTGATTGCAATTTGAAATCTTAATTATAAGACAGATTGGTGACACCTTATGTAAATAGGTTTTCGGTAAAATGTTGACCTAACTATCTATATGTCCACATTTAGTAAGATGATTAGTAATTGAACATGAAAATGTTGTTAGAAAAAACAAACTCTTCCATGCACCTCTTCTAATAGAATATATCGGTGTCGAGTTTGTAGAATAACTGTCAAGTTTGAAGCTGTCCTTGTTTTAATAAGTGTCACGTTAATAGCTGTCCTTGTGTTAGATCGATTAGTAAAGAGTCATATTAATAGGTGTCATGCAATAAGCTGATCAAGACAGTTAAGCAGTGCTGAAGCTATACAAATTAATAGCTGTGCATATTATGTGGTTGTGACAGCATGAGTGAATAAAAGAAAGAAAAGAAAGAGTGTGTGAAAGTGCAAAGTGCCGTAGCACTTTAAAGAGAGAGAAATTTAAAAACAAAAGTGAGTCTGAGAATGAAACGAATACTGAGCAACTTGTAAGGATATTTTATAACAAAGTTGTTGTTTTGTCTTTTGTGGTGTTTTGTTTATTATATTTCCAACAAATGTAGGGTGCTTCAAGTTTTTGCATATCCTATGTATATTTATGAGCAAGTTTTAAATATAAGAGGAAATCAGGGATTTTCAATTCTCTAGCATGCAAGATAATGGCAATAACAGCTAAATTAAGGCATACAAAGGGATCAAAAAGTAGAATCTAATCCCAGCAACCTGTACCTCCATCTCATCATGGGAATCTTGCCCTTCCGGAAATATGTGTCCCATCTTCTCACATCCACTAACGAAAAGGCTTTGAAGATTCTCCAGCCTCTTAGCCATTGAAAATGTTAATAAATATTCTAAATTTGAACAATCATTCACGTCCAAGTGTATCAAATTTTGAAAATTTGAACTTAGAGGAGGTTGGACACTCCATATTAAATCAATTTGGATGAATGACAACTCCATTCTCTCTAATTTGAAAACCTCAACCTGCAAAATGATATACAAAATTAGTCTCAACAAAAAATCAAGAATTGATTTGCACTTTTTCAAGTTAATTCTTGCTAAGGAAAAGTTTTTTTTCTTTCCTTTTTTGAAGTTTATCAACTTACAAACTTCTCCCCTTTTAGTTTTAACAAATAAAATGCGAAGAGTTTAGAATGTAAAAGATAAATAAATCTATATGATAAGTAGAAACACACCTTTTCATGGAATAGTATTTTTTTGGTATCTTCTCCGGTTGATGAAGTGGTATAGAATCCAATAAATTTAGATAAAGATTGCAATGTCAAAGAGCGCAGTTCTGGAAACTTGGGATACTCAACTTCATTAGGGTTGCTTGGCGTTTCTGCATGGACAATCTCCTTCAAAGATTTGCATTCAGAAACTTCAATTGTTTCAAGAACAGTCAAAAGTTTAACCACAGAAAGTAAGAAAACATTCTTCAATTGGTCACACATTTTGATCTTCATGACTTTTAGTTTACCAAATGAGGGTACTGAAAGATTACAGGAGCATAGTTCACCCATCTTATCGAGATTATAGAGATGCAATGACTCCAATTTAGGAAAAGCCTTCTCAGGATGTTGTATACCCTTTCGTTTGATTAAAGCTTGAATCTCAGAATTACTTACAATGGACAAATGTTTTAGGTATGGAAATCCTTTCAAATTCAATCCATAAAAGATATCTTCAACACCATTGAGATCTTTCAGCAACAAAATTTCAACTCTTTTGAACAACATTTTGATACCCATTTGAGAATGGATGTCAAAGCAATGAACTGCCAAAAATCTCGATATTTCATACTTCTCTGGAATCTTGAAATCCGTCTCTGAGTATGCCTTTAAATCTCCAATAGCAATCTTGTAACTATATAACTTGTCAAAGAACAAGTTGCTTGGCAAATGGGCAATATTTGGTATTTGTATATCTAGAGTTGTCAACCGATTCAAATGGCTCAACTCAGAAAGACTAGCATTTTTATTTTTATTTGTCCCTCCTTCCACATTCCATTGAACAGAGATGTTTCTCATATACAACTCTTCCAAAGTAGTAAAATTGTTTATTACATTGGACGGAATTTCTTGAAGTTTAAAGCAATCACTTATGTCAAAAATTTGTAGCTTTGTTAACTCATCCAATTGAGGAGGCAATTTTTCAATGTCTGATCCCGAAAGACTAAGAATTCTTAACTTTTTCAATTGGCCTATAACGGATACGTCACCTAGTATGCAATGCTCCAAACAAAGCATTCTGAGTTTTGTTAGGCATTTGATTGACGAAGGTAAGGGTGATAGGTGAAAGCCAGTCAATATCAACACTTTAAGTTCTTTCATTCCTTTGAAAAAGTTATCTGGTATTTTCATACTTGGATCACTATTGTTAACATGGAAGACTCTAAGTCTCGGGCATTTTATAAAAAGATGAAACCCTTCAATGATATGACAATGTTGTAACAAAATAGCAGTGTACCTTTTAAGTTTATCCTCATCAGGCCATTCATCAATTTCTTCATTTGTCATTGTAAATACAGGTTTGTCCTCCTCGGATGCTATTGACAAAGCTGCACTGCGAACAATAGCTTGCATGCTGAAATGATCGTTTGAATAACCATCAGACAACAAACCATACTCTTTTAGCCTTCCAACCAACGCATACACCCTATCTCTAGCTTCCCTTACTCTAGAGATTCCTTGAAGAAAACCCAAACCGATGCAGTATTTCACCAAGTTCATAATTAATGCATCTTGACCCATCAGAGCACAGAGTAAGAAAGTGCACTTGAGCTCCTCATTCTCTAAAAGATCATAGCTCAACTTTGTAGAAAACTCAGGTGCTCCTATTAACTTTTGAATTTCAAGCTTTCGGTTAACATCCTCCCATGCTGAGCGGCTTTGATTCTTTAATGCCCTTGCAGTTGTAACTATATGCATTGGCAACCCTTCACACTTTTTTGCAATTTGAGAAGCTAAATATTTAAGTTCAGATTTTGTATCAGCTATTCCAGCCTTTTTCTGAAAGAATGACTCTGCTTCTTTATCCTTTAAGACATCCAAATAGAAAATAGAGTCTTCCTTGCCTTCCATCTGAGTTAACAACACTTGTTTGGTTTCAGAAATCAACAAAACTTTGAATCCTCTGTAGCGACTAAGTGTTTCTTTCGTTTTTGACCCATTGGAAAAATTGGAGATTTTTTTTGTTTTCATCATACTGAAGGCATCTTTTGCTTCTATCTTTTTAGAACAACTTTCAGTTTTCATCGTCTCTAGGGATTTCTCTTCTCTGTCATTCTTCAGGGCATCATCATCATCATCACTGGTTGGAATTCCGATCGTATTGAAGTCCAATTTTGCCCAAAGATCATCTAAGATTATAAGCACGCTCTCCTTTTCATTCTTTATTCTCTTTTGTATTCGAGCAGCTCTTGCAATGTCACTTTCCTCATCCAATGTCATCCCCAACATATCAGCAATTTGTCCTTGAATTTTTCTAATGTCAGGATCACTGGATACATTTGCCATTGTCACTACATCGAAAATCTTCCCTTCCAAGGCTTGCTCAGCAACTTCTTTGACTAAAGTGGTTTTGCCCACACCACTAAACCCGTGAAGTCCTATCATTTTAACATTTGGGTCTTCCAATGCTGCGTTCATCTTCTTCATAGTTTCATCTCTTGATTGAAAGCTCTGATAACCATCATTAGAAAAAAAGGCAGCCATGGAGGGTGGGCCAACCCAATAAGAATGTGTGTCTTGCTTTGCTGTTTCTAGTAGTCCATTAACCCTCGTTGTAATATCATGTGCTTTTCGGCTTAGACGAAACCTTATCCCTGGCTTAGGAAGGTAACCACCACTTGCAAACAAGTCAAACACAGCAAGTTCGCAATGTTCTTCGTCTCCACTGAAATGATCATATTCAGAAATTATTTTATTCACTTCATTTATCCAGTTTCTAACTTCATCAGGAACTCCTCTCCCATATCGGTTTTCTTCCTCATCAACTTTGTGTTGAAGTTTTTTTTTAGCTCTCTTGAGATTTTGAACAGCATCTTCTAGTTTCTTAACTCTTCTATCATACTCCAATAGGGGAATCAAAAATTGCTGCTCTAGGCACGCCTTCACTTGAGATGACATCAGCAATTGACAACACCAAGTAGTTAGACGATCCATCTTTCATAATTGACTTTACCGATCTATATATATAGATAAACTACATAATCTGCGTGCACATAAACAAAAAGATAATATTAATTATGACAAAAAAAGGAATAAATTTAATAGATGAGATGGTTAATTTGTGATTCAACAATGTTTTCTTGAGGATGCAAATAAATAATAATCACTCCTTTATTTATTTATTTTTTGGAAATTACTCCTTTATTTATTTATTTCGAGATAAGTTTATAACTCTTTTCTTCACCAAAAATATGAAAACAATTTGCTAAGATTATATCCAATTTGAGACGAGACCAAATGGACATATTTTTAATATTTTAATGACATGTTAAAACTTTGTAATAGACAAATGAGTCAATAAACCAAAATTTTAGTAGAAAATAATAATTATATTCTAAAACACAATCATATTGAAGTATAAATTAATATTCTAACATATGTTAAGATTCACAAGTTAATATTCCAATAAAATAAAATAAAATAGGAACATCAAATATATCTTGTTGCATATATGCTTTTCACTCTTACGCTTCTGTTAAAATTACTTTTCTTTGCACAAGAAAAATGAACATTTTTTAAAGTTTGAGAATTATATTTCATTAAACAAACTTACAATTACTTTATTAAAATTTAAATAGCAACATATAAACATTTCTTTTATGGAACCGTATGTTAATCCTCCTATACATTTTTATATGCTGATTATTTTAATTTCTTTTAGTTCTAGAAGGACTAAAAGATAGTAATTATATAAGATGTATTATCTCTTTTTTTTTTTTGTATAATAAGATGTATTATCCAATGTTATTAAACCCGGCTCAGTTATTGACCCGATCGATGTACTGGGTTACTGATTCAACAGTAGGTCACTGATTCAACCGCATGACCCGGTAAATATATGTAAATCTATAATTTATATTTAAAAAACTATAAATATACTTAAATACTTGTAAAAAAATGATACCAATTTCAAATATTTTAACATGAAAATAATAAATTATACATCATTGTCCAACAAAAGATCAGTCAAACATATAATATTTGTGATACTAGTGTTTCAGATTTAATAAACGACATCTCTAACTATAAATTAAATCAAAATTCTCTGCATATTGCATAATCAATATAATATTAATATTATGGGTACATAAACTCTGTAAGTTAATAAACTACAAATCACTTCAAAAGAAAATAAACCATCTGTGTTTGAAAGTAAAATATATATATATATATATATATATATATATATATATATATATATCAATTGATGAAAATAAATTAGTTTTTTTTTGTTTTTTCTTATAGACCGGGCCGGGTCTCCGATTGAACCGACCGGGTCACCGGTTTTTACGAAAATTGGTCGGGTCACACCGGTACTGTAACATGGCCTGTCCAATATAAAGACCGGACCAGTTACATGACCGGTTCACCGGTTTCCGGATCGACCTGGGCGGGTCGATCCGGTTTTTATAACACTGGTATTATCTCTTGTAGACATCATGATTTGCATCTTGATAAATATGTTTATTATTAAACAAACTATATGACAAGATTAATCTTAACGTAAATATGTTCAAGTTCAAAAAAAAAAAAATTTATCCAATTTGTTAATGGTAAAATTTTATCTTTTGTCTCTTCAGGTTTTTATTTTCGTTTCACAACTATATTATTTTATTTTAAAAGGAAGGTTATACTTACGACCTATTTTTCTTTACAACCTCTTACAACTATATCTTAACACCGTTGATTTCCTTCAATGAACGATTATTATTTTCGTAAATTAAACTTATTAATTAATTATTAATTCATAATAAATAATAGCCGTTAATTAGCGGAAATCAATGGTTAAGATATGATTGTAAGAGATTGTAAACGGAAATAAGTTGTAAGTATAACCTTCCTCTCATTTTAATCCTTTTTTCTTTTTCAAAATTCTTCAGTTTCTTCAAAACTTATTGATATTTTTAAAACAAAACTACAACATGACCATAATTTAGTCTCAATACCTTGTCAGTAAGGGTGAAAGTGGGCTGGGCTGGGCCAAACTTTGCTCCGAAAAGCCCAAGTCTATGTCAAAAAATTTTAATTTGGCCTAGCCCAAACCTAATATGAGTCTAACTGTTAGCCTGGTTTGACCCGTTTATAAAAAATAAATGGCCTGACTTGACCCGTTAGCCTATTAATTTTTAACTTTCAAGCAGAACCGTGAATCAACTTTACAAAGTACTCAAATTCAGTTGCTACACCAAAAATCATAATTTCAACGTCCAAACAGAATCATGAATCGTAACAAAACTCATACAATATGCACTTAAGTCATTTATAAAAGCAAAATGCTCAAACTAAATAACATATATTTTATCAGATCCAATACATAAATCCATACTATATAAATTAAAATAACTACATGAATTCAACAAACAAATCATGATGCTTGTAGTACGTATAACTCTCCCAAAAATCTTTTAATATATTTATATATACAATCTAACGTGTTGAGATGTTGGTTCCTCTTATATAAGAAATAAAGTAAGATTTCTATTAAAATATAATCGAATATAATTAAGTTATAAATAATTGCAATTGATTAAATTTATATCTTCTTTTTTTTTTCATGACATACTTACTCTATTTAATTTTATTTAAAATAAATAACATAATATAGGCCGGCTTGTAGGCCCGGCCTTTCGAAAATGGGCCTACGGCCTTGTTATTAAACAGGCTTTTCTAAGGCCCCCGGCCTATTATACAAAACATATCTGGCCTGATGTAGATTGAGCCGTAGGCCCTGTAGGCCGGTCTGGCCCAGTTTCACCCCTAATTGTGAGTAGGGTAGGGATGGCTATGGTCGACCCAAATCAAATTTTTTTTTTTTTTTCAAGAACTGACCTGTTCGGTTCTTTGAACCGAATTTTTTTTTTATAAAATTCGATTTCGGAACCGGATCGACCTGAACTATTTTTAAACTAGAACTATTTTTGAACAGCTTCTGAACCAATTCCGAACGATTATAAATCTGCCCATTTCCAAACCATTTCCATACATTAAGCGAGCAACTTTGTATGACATTATGAACCGATTATCAATCTGCCAATTTCAATAGAAAACGAAATAAATCAAAGATAACAAGATTCGGTGAGATCAAACCAGACAGTCTTCTGTTTGTTGTTCTTCTCCTTGCTACTTCGAATTAATTATCCAAGCGGTCCAAGTTGAAACTGATGAAAGAAAAAAATAGAAGATATGTGAGATTGAAATTGGCGTAGCGCAAAGTTGAAGACTGAATTGACTCTTTTTTCAACCTGCCTCCACACACACACCGGAGGAGACAGTGAAAATTGAAGATCCTGTTGACGAACTGCAAGAATGATATATGGAGTAAAAGAAAATAGAAGCAAAGTGTTGTCTTGCGTGTTGGGTTAGGGCTAGGTTGAGAAAATAGATCTAAGGCTTCGTGATTTGGGAGGTGGATGGGCCCCACCTCTGCACTGCACAAATATATTTAATTTGGGAACCGAAAAAGGCGAGTGCAAATTGGAAATTGCAGCGAGGATGGCTTCGTGATTAAGTAACTTCGTTGAGATGTAAAAGAGTTGATATGATTAAATTGGTCCGTTCTAAATATGGTTCAGGTTTTTAAAACCAGTTTATGTATTGAATTTTAAAAACTAATTATTTTAAGTGTAATTCAGTTTTTATTATTATTTTGTGCATCCTTACTTGTCAGCATGTACCATGATTAGCTATAAAAAGATTTAAAACAAAAAAAGAACATAAATATTCTCTTTTAATTCTTTTATAATATTACAAGTTAAAGTATATTATGTACTTATTCATATAATTTTATGGTAAATTACCAGTCCCTTTCCATCAAATTAGAAATTAAGCGACACTACATAAACTTATATAAGAACATAATTATTTATGCAGATTTAAATTTTTTATCAAAACTAAAAAGAAAAAGTAACAAATTTATTAAATATATGATATCTCTAAGTTTAAAATTTCAAATAAAAAAAAAATTACTTAAATTTTTTTTAAAAATGTACAGTATTTATGATAATTGATGTAACATCTCTTTACATATAAATATAATTGTATTCGATCATACTATAAGTTACCCATTATTTATAGCATTATTTTACTAATTTGGCCTTCAATCAATCGATAAAAGTAATAAAATAAAGGATATAGAATGGGAAAAGGATAATACCATTCAGATTAGAGCAGTTCCACAAATCGCCACATGCTTGAAGTTGACTTCAATCAGCGTAAGCTTATATTCACTTGTAAAATAAAGTTAGAGTCAGTAAATAAGCTTTTACATCATGGTATATGATGTTTCAACAAATTAGTAATGATATGGTAAACAATAGCATATTTTTGTTGAATATCCAGTCATATAAAATTTCTTGAATAAGAAAATGATTATTGAAAGAATGCCCTCTCTAAAAAAAATTAAAATGGTGCAAATCATATCCCTTTTTCAAACCTTTTTTTTTCTATAGAAATGTTTTCACTACGAGAAAACTCAACATGGGCGACAAGATTTTGCAAGGGAAAAAATCCCTAGCAAATTGCGATGGAACTTGGAATGAAAAACAAATGGCAACATAATTTAGACCAAAATTCCATCACAATATTTCCATCGCAGATTGTATCGCAAGTTCATCGCAAGTTGCGACGCAATTACATTCCATCGCAAATTTTGGATAATTGCGATGGAAATAGGAACGAAAATATTTTACGATGGGAAATGATGTCGCAAAACTTAGGAGGAATATAGCGACGGATATATGATGTTACTCTGTCGCAAATTACGATAGAATTTGCTACAATAGCAACTTGTTGAGGAATCTGCGACGGATACCTATTTTCATCGCAAATAGTGAAATTGAATGTTACCCTTTAGTTGTTTACAATTGTTAATTTGATGACCCGCTAAAGTTATTTTGCCGCAATCTTTGTAACTATTTCCAATCTCGTAGTCTTGTGCCTTAATACTCTTTTGGATTCCGAATTTGCCATCTGAAGCACAAATAGTGCATAGTCGACCACTTCAACAGTTCCTTCACAAATAATCTGACATGTATCTTCTATAAATGATACATAGACAAATGACAAGATCCTTAGTAATAGTATGTCATAGTTCTTAGTACAAGTCAGGTCTATAAGATCATGGGCGCTGACGTAAGGAGATAGGAGTATTAGAGAAAGTGAAATTGGCAGGAAATCTATTTACCTTTTAGCTAGAATAAGCACCGAAAAAAACCCTAATTACTAACTCAACCTCATGATTTAAGCGATTTGCAGAATGCCTGGTTTGCATTTGGTTGAAACCCCAACGAGCCGGACTTTCAAGCCTCAAGCACCATACACACTGAATAAAGACCATAAATTAGAATTGTTGCATTGGGTTAATGATCTTAAATTCCTATATGGTTATGCACCAAGTTGTCTAGGTGTGTTGATATGAACGAGACAAAGTTATTCAAGATGAAGAGTCATGATTGCCAATTTTTTCCAAAGATTGTTGTCGTGGGCCTTCAAAGCATTACCAAAACAATTGTTGAATATCTTGACCGAATTTTCAATGTTCTTCAGAGAAATTTGTGTTTCTCAACCAAATAAGTTCTCTTTATTTGGTTGTTCAAAACCTTGTATTGGAGTATATAAATTTCCTCTTCAAGATCTCAATGAAGAAATGTAGTCTTTACATCCAATTTCTCTACATGTATGTTAAATATTGCACATATAGCAAATACTATAAGAATTGTAGTTACATGAATCAAAGGTGAAAAATTTTCAGTAAAATTAACACCTTCTTTCTGAGAATAACTTTCACCATCAATCTTGCACGATACCACTCCATCTGATCATCATTATTTCGTTTGAACTTATAAATTCATTTTTTACCAATGGCATTTCTTTCTTGTGGTAATGACACAAGCTCCCAAGTCTTGTTCTTATGAAGAGCTTCAATTTCTTTCTGCATTGCTACCATTCTCAATTATGCACCTGAGCTAGTTGGTTCTTCTCGTAATGCTTATGGTTCTCTATCTTCTGTCAAAAGACAATATACAACATTGACCTCTATAATATAATCAAACTACCAAGCTACCTTTCTTCTCACAATTGACCATCGAACTTCTATAGTTTTAGACTCAACTAGTTCTTTCACCTCAGATGCTAATGTTATTTCAAAAGAATCTTGTCCTGATTCATCTTACACCTAAATCATTGAAGTCACTGAATTGTTAGCTAAAGTGTCATGTACATCTTTATTTTGTAGCTTGCCTTATGCAAATAGCATATCCTTGCTAATGATGACACTTCGGGCATCAAGATCCCACAGTCGATACAGCTAGACTCCATCAACGTACCCTAAAATTTTGCACTTTCTAGATTTTGGATCCATCTTTGCAACTTCTTGGGTGTTGTACATTACAAATACGGGACTCCCAAATGTATGTAGGTGTGAAAAATCATTTAGTTTATCAGTCGACATTTTCATCGAATTCTTCAGATAAATCGCAGTTGTTGGTGAATGATTAATTATTTAACAGGCAGTGTTGACTGCTTCAGCCCAAAATGACTTTTCCATACTTGCAGTCCTCAATATAGCTTTAGTTCTTTCGAGTAGAGTTTTGTTCATCTATTCTGCCACTCCATACTTGCAGTGTAAGCCACCGTGAATTATCTTTGATACCTTCGTGATTAAATTAAGTTCATAACTTGTATAATCTCCATTATTGTTTATCTTGAGATACTTGATCATTTTTTCTGTTTCCAATTCTATATGCGCTCTGAATATCTTGAAGATTGAAAACATATCTGCCTTCCCTTTGATCGGGTACACCCAACATTTCCTTTGATAATCATCAATGAAGGATACAAAGTGCTTTGCTCTTCCCAAGGACATAATTGGTGTTTGCCATATGTCATATTGAATCAATTCCAGAATATTTTTACTTCTTTCCCTTTGTGAGTCTAGGGGGTAGTTTTCACTCAGCTAGAATCTTCAACCATTATTCTGACATGTGGCTCAATTTGATATGCCACATGTTTGTTATATCTTCCTCGAAATTGGTTGATGCAACATATATTTATATCTTCAGATGCATGTTCCTATTAGTTTGTACAAGTTTTCTATAATTCTCTTAGCCTATATCACTACAAGCGCACTCTTGACAATCTTCATCACCCCATTTTGAATACGGGTTTTACAGTCATTTTCATTAAATTTCCCTAGAAAAAATAGATTTTTCTTTAAGCCCTTCAAATATCGCACATTTTGGATTGAGCAATAAATCTTTCTCATGTACATAGACCCTCTAGAAATATGTTTATAAGTATGAAACCAATTCCTACGAGAAGTCATGTTATGTTTCTCCTGATTCCATTATCCATGTATCATTGAGCTCCAATCTATCCCTAGACATTGTTGCTGATTCACTATATAAAACATTGGAGTCAGCAACACATCCTTGAGAAGTTGTTACTTCAAAGGTCTTGTTTCCACTCTTCCTGAATCAACACTCTCTTTTAAAGTGTCCTCTCATGCCATAGTTATAACACTTGACATTCTTCTTACTCCTAGGTTTTGACCTTCCTTATTTGTTACTCCCACTGTAACCACGTTCCATTGACTGTCCTCTTATCATCAACAATGCTTCCTCTTGATGCGAACTTGCAAGACTATCTTCTTTGTTTATGCGTCAACTTTCTTATTCAAGAAGTGCATCAACAATATCGTAGTAGACCAAACAATCTGTGAGAAAGTTGTTGGTTATATTGATGAAGAGTTTGTCATATGAATCTAGAAGACTCTGAAGTAGAATCTCAACATCTTCCTTTAGCTCAATATTATGTCCCAACGTTGAAAGTGGAGAGGTCAGAATATTGATGTGATTTGTCACTAATGTCGATTCAGACATCTAAAGTTAGGGGTGGCAATTTATGACACGACTCGCCAACCCAACCCGGACCCGACACGAAATTTTCGTGTTCGGGTCAACCCGTTTAATAAATGGGTCGTGTTCGGGTTGAAAAAATATAACACGAAAAAGTTTATGTTGGGTCACGGGTTAACCCATGAACTCACCAACCCGCAAACAATTTTTATTTATTTTTATAAAATTATTTTATTAAATTTATTAAATGGTATAAAAGAAGAATGTTAGATTTAGGGTTCAATTACTCTCACTTTCCGCGGCGCAAGTTCGTTCTCCTAACATTCTCGGCTACTCTGTCTCTCATGCCTATTTCTATCTGGCTCTGCAAACCTTCTTCCACAGTTTTATCGCGACAATAACTCCCCCAATGTTGTAGTTTTCGAAGATCCCAACCTTTGGATCCACCACAACTTTGGTTTGCTGTTGCAGTTTCCTATATTCACTTCATGCTTTATTTATTCTTACTTGCCCATGTTCTTCTTTTCAATCAGTTCAGATCTTTAACTACTGTATGATTAAGAAAACTAATAAGCAAGAAGTATTACTACTTTTTATATGGTTGGCAAGGAGAGCTAAGAAATGGTTATTGATTGTTCTGTATACAAAAGCAAAATTGATCAATCTATTCTAGAAGACAAATTGCATAAATTTCTTTTTTTAACCAGTAGTCACCATGTAAAAACAGGTTGTGTTCAAAAACGGGTTGTATCATGTCAAACCGTTTAACCAAAAGGTCGTGTTCGGGTTGCGTTTTATAAAATGAGTTGTTAATCATGTCGTGCTCGTGTTGAGTCTTTTCGTGTTCGTGTCAAACCCAAGTTGACCCGAACCCGACCCACGAACACGAATTGCCACCCCTATCTAAAGTGAGTAAAGCTTCCTCTTAAGAATATTTTGTGGTGAAGTGACTTGGATGCATATAGTTTTGTGAGATGATCTTATAACAACCATAGTTCTCAAATTATATGAATTGAAAGTTAAGAGAGACAGTATGTGAATTTTGTGACTATTAAGAGAATTGTAACAGTTGAATCATGAAATTATCAGGATAATGAATGTGAGGATACAATTTATGCCTAACAAATCAATTAGGACTTAAAAAGAATATAAGTTGTGTTTAGAGACATAAATGTTAAACTTGTGGTAACAGGGATATTTTGGTAATTTTATAAACTAGGTATGAATTGAGTTATGACAGTTTAGTTAAATTCTTTGATGAATTTTAAGGGATATACGCATGTCTAATTTAATTAATTATTGTGTAGAATAATTTAAAGAAATAGGTCAAAGATTGATTAAATAAAAAGTCAACTAGGTTAAAAGTAAGCTTTAACTTTACAGCTACGTTTAATTCTTGGTCAAAAATGATTATTTTGCTTTGTTTTCTATATCCTATATATGTGTAATCATGCTATTCTATGATTGGTTGGTCAATTTTCAAAGGTATTACATATAAAGTAACAACCAATAGAAACTAAGTTACATAAACTTTAAAAAGTTAACAATTGTGTGCTATGTTTTCTTTTGTGTGCAAGATGATTTTTCCTTGTTTTGCTCTTCATATTTCATGTCGTGCGTCTAATTAGTCTAAGGAAGTGTCTTCCAAGCAGTGTTGTAAAACCCGGCTCGACCCGGCCAAGTCGACCCGGGACCCGGTGACCTGGTCATCAGAACGGTCCGGTTTAAGCATTGGGCCGCTCATGCATTGACCCGGTCAAAACCCGGCCAAACCCGGTGACCCAGTGTCCCGGCCGGGTCATGCATTTAAAAAAAAATAACCAAAATTATTTCATCTTGTCAAAAAAATGTAGAACTCATTTTATTTTTTTTGTAATTTTATTTGCTAATATACTTTTCTACAATGATCTCCAATTTCAGCTTCCAATATTGAACCAATTTGCGAAATAATAAATTAAGAGATTATGACATATATCATTTTTAATGTAACTGAATTTAAAAAATATGAATTCGATGTCATTGAGAGGTATGTTTATAGGGATTCTGAGTTGAAAATTAAATTGACATAGAAATAGTATACATTTTTATTTATTTATGCTTCATGTTTTTTGAGTTTATTTAATGAACCTTGTTTAATTCATTTTAGATATGGAAAATATAATTGAATTTATATGTTCATATTTAAATATATTTTTATATATCTATATATATCCGGGTCAACCGGTCCGACCAATGACCCAATAACCTAGTACCCCGACCGGGTCAATCCCCGGGCCGGGTTTAATAACACTGCTTTCAAGTGTAAAATGAAAATCAATAGGAATTAAGTTATTTCATATTTTGAAAAAGTCAAAAGAATGGCTTTGTGTAGATTTACATGTGCAAGTCGATTACTATGCTTATTGGCCTCATCTCCACGTATTTTCGACTGATTGGTATTGTGGGAGTTTTCTCTTAGAAGTTAACTTAAAGTGTGATAAAAATTAAGTGAAAAAGTTAAAGAAACTTACGCATCGAGTCTTGGAAATTTTGTAAGAGTACAAGTGATCATCTTTTTATCATTTCAAGAACACTTTCTCTTCTCCTTCCTCTGTTCTTGGGCGTGATTTATTGTGAGTGAGAGAGCTTGATTTCTAGCTATTATTTCAAGAAATTTTCAATATGAAAAAGATTCCTTGTGAGCTTGTGAGAAAAACCCATAAAACCATACACCTTTAGAAATTATTTTGAGTGAGATATCATCTCTTAAAGTTTAATTATAGATGCTGCCCTTGAAGGTCTTGGTTGACTGTTTGCTTGGTTTTTATGTTGGGAAAGCCTTTGTTTACCTAAAGGAAGCTATACAAGGTAATTGATATTAATATGGTTGGTTGGAAAATGATTTGTGAAGCTATGTGTTCTTGAGTTCTCCATGAATTTCAATGGATGTTGATGATGTGTTTTGAAGTAGTTTGATGTTGTATGTTAATTGATTTACCATTTAAAGTAAAGATAATATCATGGATACATGAAGAATGAAAGATACATAACCTAACCGTAGATGTGCAATTTTTCCATCACTAGTTTAATTAGGGTTCATATGTTGTATGATGTTGTTTAATGATGGATTGATGTTATGTGATGTTTAATTGACGATTGAAAGTTAAATCAAGTATTCGTATATTTAGAAAATGCATGCAAGATGACATTTCTTCAAGTGGTCAATTTGGTTATGTATGGTCCATATGTGAAGATTATATGTTCATGTTTTAATAAAGATGGAATTAAGATTGTGTGATGATTTGTTAAGGGATTGTGTGATGAAAATACAATGAATTTTATAAACCTTTTATCTATGCATGTAATATGGCCATGTATAGTTAAATTAGGGTTTGTATGTTGTTTGATTAAATGAGTGTGTGAACCATTAATTCAATGATTTTTTTTTTTTGGTAAATATTAATTCAATGATTAACTAAGTGTTTGAGGTCATTGGATCAAAGTTTGAATATATAAAGTTCATAAATCTAACATATGCATGTTTCGTTCGTGTTAAGTTAATATGATATCAATGACGTTTAATTTGTGTTGTATGATGTTGAGTGCATATTATGTACAATGAAATATATTGGAATGATTTGATTAAGTGTTTGAAGTTAAGAATGTAAATTGAAACTTAAAGGACATGTAAACAATGATTTGAGGGTCTAAGTTTGAGTATATCTTTTGATAAATGATTTAATGATAAAGTGGTGTAAAGAATGATGAATAAAAAGCATGAAGATATGTGTGAATGTGTTGGTTAGGGTTCGGCCATATAGGGTTCTATATGGTTGGAATTGAAGTTAATTGATAAATAAATCCTAGAAACTTAAATGAAAGGTGTTCAAGTAAGTTTGAGTGATTAAGTCTCTAATTGATGGTGTTTGAATGTAGCTTTAACCTAGAGTCAAGTGTAAAGGTTTAGGTCTGACTTGTGGTATGGGCATGAATTGTTGAAAATGAATTATTGAAAATGAATTGTTGAGTGTGAATTATCAAGAGTGTAATATGGAATGGACAAGATGTTAATCTTGTGTTACAAGTTATTGTGTGTTTGTTAAATCTTATTTATATCTGGGTACATGTGTGAATCGGGAGATACAATGATTCCTGATCAGTGTTCGAAGGATTTGACTTAGTTACTTATGGTACAAGTAAACTTGCTAGGAGCTACAAGAGGTAAGCTCTTGGTTTAGGAGGATTCTTCCTCTTTGTTTGTTATATTGAGATTTCATGATCTTAGAGGTATATCTGTATGTTTGTCTTTTATGGTAGTCAGATATATATTATATAGTGTAGTTGCATTCATATAGGTGACATGATATGATTTGAGATGAGTATATATATATAGTGATGGTTCTTTTGACTCCAGAGTAAGACTTTTAAAAGTCTTACTCCCTATCTCAGCCGTTGATGGATGGAAATCAACGGTTGTCATTTATAGTGTAATTAATAATTAATTAATTAATATAACTTCCTAGACTATAACCGTTGACGAAAACCAATGGCTAAGATGGGGAGTAAGACTTATAAGTCTTACTCTAGAGTCAAGTGATCTCTCTCATATATATATATATATATATATATATATATATATATATATATATATTCTTGGCCAATAAACAAATAAGATATTGCCATGAGTACTCTTGGAAAGGTTGGCTCTAGTTGCTTTTTGGGGACTTATGTCTCGGAGTTATCTGTACAGACAGGTGGTTTGATGTATGTTATACTATGTTATACAGGAAGCGAACTTATGGGTGGAGGCTTCTCCAAAAACCTTGAGTTTACAAGATTTATTTCTCACGCCATGTTGTGGGGATATATTTCAGGTATTTCAACAATTGTTGATCAGTCATCTCAGGACAAGAGGCCTGTGCAGAGTGGCTAGAGTTGGAGTTGGATTATGTATTTTGAGTCTTGTGTGTATATTGTATATACTTATTGTGAGGCATGTGTAGTATCCATGCATGTTGATAGTTGTTATCATTTTGGGAGGCATTTTTGCCCTTTGTTTTGAATAATTGTAATGAAGTTATGAATTTTAGTATGTATTTGTGTATTGTCTTTACGCCATAGTTCAGTAAACGAGGTATTTCAGATCTATGTGTTTATCTGCTGTAATTTAAGATTCGCTGGTTTAATTGTATTTAGGAGTGGCACTGAGCCAGATTCTGTGTGAATTCATGGATGAATTCTAAGTCTGATAATGTTGATTTTTTTTGTGTCTAGTTTTTCTATATTATAGGAATTTGGATTTATCTGAATTACATTCATTATGATGTCCGTAGGTTTCTGTTCAAAATGGTCCATGTGAGCATATTTGGATAGAATATATATGTCATGTACAGGTATAGATAGAATAGACATAGGTAGATTATTCAAGAAGTTTGTACAGGTATGAGATTGTACATATTACAATTATTGGATTTAGGAATTGTACGTGGGAATGTGGGGAATGATAGTAAATGCGTTAATTCTTTAAAATAACGTAATCAAAGTAGTATTAGGATAAAAGAAAAAGATTATTCGCCTTTTTTACAATAATTAAAGGTAATACTTATTTTAAGTCTTTCGCTTAATTCTTAATTTGTGACGCGCTATTGTACCATATGCATGTTAACTAACCGGTTGTAGACGAGATGTTACAAATCCCATATCTCCTTGGCTATTTTCTTTTCTTCTATACCTGATAATATATCATCTAAAAAGGACAGGTGCGGATAAAAATAGCCAATTTATTAATTTTTTTCCACTTCTCGTCATCAATGATTTTTGTTGGTCGGGTAGTGATGGCCTATGGAGAATCATCTTTAGTTAATAATGCCTTCATCTTCAATTCCCACAATGAGAACGTTATCCCATGAAATTTGTCAATATCCATCTTTGTTGCCATGGTTCTGTCACGAATTGCTTTTGCTGCAAAAATAGCTCCCACTGTTTCATTTGGTCTTTGACTCTTTCAACCAGTATTTGGTTAAATTATAGTGCACCAAGAAAGTTTGCAAGAAAGATTGGAAGGGTCACTAATGGTCCCACTTAAAATTCAAGTCTCCGTATACCTTTTATAGTCTTTGTGACAAAGCTCTCCTAGACATGCACTATATCACCCAAAATACTTCAGAAAAATGCTTCGTTTGTAAACATTATCTATATACAACAATAGTCTCTGTATAATACCTACAACACCTCAGTATAAATAATACTAAGATCCGTCGAACAACTCTCTAACCTATAATCACAGAGCATAATTTAGAAAATATTTGCTCTGACACCATTGTTAGGAAATTGAATCCCATTGGACAGAACAATAATAGATAAAGAAAATTGAAAGCAATAAATGGAACACAAACATTTAACATGGAAAAAACTCTCGAACAAATTAAGAGAAAAAATCATGGGGCAAGAGTAGAATAACTTTACTATGGAAAATCCCAAAATTGTAACCTAACTTTATAAACCCTAAACCCCAAAATTATAGCCTCTCTTTAATTACAAGGAGAGAATAATTTCATCCCATTTTGAAATTAAGAGAACTCCTCACAAAAATCATTCAAGAAAATATACAAAGAAAGGAAGAAAATTTGGTGTGTATAAGAAGAATGGAGGGGACCTTTATTTATAGCCCATTGTTACATCAACTAAGTCCCAACGATGTGGTTTGAGAATGAGCATTATTTGGGTGATTGACACTTTTGCCCCCATCACCCAATCTACTCCTTTTCGACTGTTGACCACTCAATTACTCGAGAACAAGAATCTAGTACTTGAGTAACTTACCCAATTACTAAAGTATCTTAAGAACATAATTTTTTTTTTTGTCAAAAAGGGGTTAAAAACAAGGGTTTTATAAGAGTTATGTTGTAGGAAAAGTGATTGTGTTATGTTATAGAGATTTGTTTTGCGTGCTGGAGTTTTTTGTTGTTGTTGTGTGCCCCACAAAATGTTGTGAGTGTAGGAAACTTTATGTGGTCATGTTAAATGATAGATGATAAACCCTAAAAACACTCGACCTTCTTTCCCAATTGAACCTAGACAATTGAAATTGTGTCCATTGCTACAAAAATCAATGAAATTACATGGTGGGTAGCTCTTCATCATTAATCACTTTTTTTTCCTCCAACAGGTGTTCGATTTGGGTATGCATTTGGAAGAAATTTTTGTTCTGAACCCTAACCCAAATCAGTAGCATCTTGCTTATTTTTTTTGGATTTATGGTTGTTTTTATTTTAGGTTTTGATGGTTGTATTTGACGCTTATTGAAAAACACTCGACCTTATATGTTTTTTTTTTCTTTTGTGTTTTTAATATCTTAGCTATTAAGTGAGATGAAGATTAAAGCTTGAACTAAATGATGAAGAGAAACATCATACCACAAGGCTCGAATCAGCACTGAAACATATGACTTTCAAGCAGGTCCATCGAGCCAGTCCGCCTGCGAACGATGTGAGCATTTTAGGAGGTAGCTATTAATTATTTTTATTCCAAACCATTAATTCTATTGAATACCGAGAGAGAAGAGAGGAACATTTGAAAGTAATACTATGTGTATCAACTACACAACGGAGTCTATTATATAACTTAAAAGAAAGAAAATACAAACAGATATACTCGATGTGAGACTTCTATACTACTATTCTAAACTATCATTTACAACACTCCCCCTCAAGCTGGAGCATATAGGTCATATGCACCAAGCTTGTTACAAATAAACTCTATTCGAGGGCCCCTCAAAGATTTTGTAAACACATCTGCTAATTGCTCATTAGAGGGTACAAAGCTAGTTTTAATTTCACCAGCAAGAATCTTTTCTCGAACAAAGTGACAATCTATTTCTATATGTTTGGTTCTTTCATGAAACACTGGATTTGATGAAATGTGTAGCTCAAAGGGTGGGAGTGCCCAAGGCCTTATAAACTCCACATTAGTTGTTCATCCAACCAATATGGGACTATATATCTCAACACGCCCCCTCACACGAGAGCCCATTGGGCTTGAAGAGTGGATGATGCAACAGGCCCAACCTACCCGTGCTAAGAGAGTCTACAAGAGAAAGTGGGGAACGACGAGGCTCTGATACCATGTAAAGAACCTTGGGATACACCACCCAAAAGCTAGCTCAAAGGGTGGGAGTGCCTAAGGCCTTATAAACTCCACATTAGTTGTTCATCCAACCAATATGGGACTATATATCTCAACACGCCCCCTCACACGAGAGCCCATTGGGCTTGAAGAGTGGATGATGCAACAGGCCCAACCTACCCGTGCTAAGAGAGTCTACAAGAGAAAGTGGGGGACGACGAGGCTCTGATACCATGTAAAGAACCTTGGGATACACCACTCCAAAAGCTAGCTCAAAGGGTGGGAGTGCCTAAGGCCTTATAAACTCCACATTAGTTGTTCATCCAACCAATATGGGACTATATATCTCAACACGCCCCCTCACACGAGAGCCCATTGGGCTTGAAGAGTGGATGATGCAACAGGCCCAACCTACCCATGCTAAGAGAGTCTACAAGAGAAAGTGGGGGACGACGAGGCTCTGATACCATGTAAAGAACCTTGGGATACACCACCCCAAAAAGCTAGCTCAAAGGGTGGGAGTGCCTAAGGCCTTATAAACTCCACATTAGTTGTTCATCCAACCAATATGGGACTATATATCTCAACACGCCCCCTCACACGAGAGCCCATTGAGCTTGAAGAGTGGATGATGCAACAGGCCCAACCTACCCGTGCTAAGAGAGTCCACAAGAGAAAGTGGGGGACGACGAGACTCTGATACCATGTTGAATATCGAGAGAGAAGAGAGGAACATTTGAAAGTAATACTGTGTGTATCAACTACACAGCGGAGTCTTTTATATAACTTAAAAGAAAGAAAATACAAACAGATATACTCGATGTGGGACTTCTATACTACTATTCTAAACTATCATTTACAACAAATTCTGATAAACTCATTACAAATTAATCAATGATTACAAATCTCCCCAACGACTTGAAAAACCTATGTAATAAAACAAACAAATCTTTGGTCAAAAAACACACAGATATGAAAGAGTCTAAAATCCTTTGCAAAGATATCTTTAGTAATGGCCAAATGACAAAACATCACACATGTTAACCCAAAACTTTAAGATGGGGTCTTATTTGCATTTGTATGATCTTCCTCAATTAATTCATTTTTAATCTATACGGGACTTCACCACCACTCACACTTAAATATTTTGAACATTTGATATATAATTTGTGATACAATTTTTGAATGAGTAAGACCGTAAGACATAGAAACATACCTCAACTTCAAATACGGTGGATGAAGTGGCGATTGGTCTTTACTTAACAATTATGTAAGTTACAAAAACAACTAGAAGCTCTGAGTAAGAGATTTAAGAAAGCTTCAATCCAGCAGAGGTAAAGAAGGGCTATAAAATCCTTCACTTCAAAGCATTGAGATGGCTTTGAAAATGAAGTTGCAGAAATCAGGGTTGGCACAGAGAGATTCGGAGCACAAAAGAGCATTTGCTTTGAAGTATATAATACAAAAATATAAGAATTTATCTATTCATATTCACATTTATAATCATTGAAATCTACTTTTATAATCATTGTTGTTATTGTCATTACAACCTGGAAATATTAAAATATTTCAGCTTGCTTCCGGAGTGAGAAGGGCTGTTTTGGAGTATAGTGATACAAGTTGCCATTATTAAACTTGAGTGCGATCTATCTTGTATCCTCTATTAGTTATTTAATTCTTCTTCACATGACTACCTCAAACCCACTTCTGAAGTCATCTTACAAAACATTACTAGATGAGTTTGTATTTTTTTTTCTTTTTTTTTTCTATTTTTCATAACGATTTGAAAATAAGCTTGAACTAAATGACGAAAAGAAGCATCGTATTGCAAAGCCCAAATTTACAGCCAGCTCACCTACAAATAATATAGTAATCAACTGTGTCTGTTACCGACTCACCGGTGTTTAAAATCAAACCAATTATATTAAAAATAAAATGAGTTAAATTGATAGATTAAAAAATAGAATAAATCAAAAAACAAAAAAGATTAATCAGATTAGATCGAATCTAAAATCAAAACCAAGCATGTGGAACAACATACATGGAATTATTCCAATTAAGAGTAGGGAAAATTTTGTCATGCTTATGGTTTAGTTGAATAATTCGTGAAATGGTTGGAGAAATGTCAGAAAAAAAAAAATTCAAACTGAACCAATTTTTTTTTTTTTTTTTTTTTTTTGGTAAGCTAACTGAACCAAAATTTTATACAAACTTTAATTTTTAAAATAGGATTTGATGTTTGTCATTTTAGAATAGAGATAGACATAAAGAATGGAAATTATGAGGGAAGAAAGTAGGTGGTTTTTTTAATTTAAATTTTAAATAAAATAATATTATTTTGTGTCTATATCTCTTTTCAAATGACATAACTTTATGTCATTTAAAATGACAAACACTTACTCCTTTAAAATAATATTTAATCTAAAATATTTTCATATTATTCATATATATATATATATATATAAGCATTTTTTGATTATAGCTCAAGTTAAACTTAATTTTCTTGCATAAATTTGGACGAGTATAATTAGTTATATTTACAATTAAAAATATAAATTTGTATTTTAGTGTATTTTGACGAAGTTGTAGAAATGAATATTGGCACATTGAGATTTGTAACACAAATGAATCCGATGATAAGAGCAATCTGATTTAACCGTTGCCTTTTTTTTTTTTTTGAAGCAGTACCAAATATAGAGAAAAAAAATTAATTTATTATTTTTTTTTTAATAAAAAATTACGAAAAAATAGTCATTTTGAAATATAGTAGTCAAACACGCCCACATGGAGTGTGTTCCAATTGAGAGAGACACCCCCACGAGGGGCGTGGCCTAAGTGTGAGACACGCCCACATGGGGCCGTGACCAGGTTGGAGAGAGACACGTCCCATTTGGGCATGACAGAGGAGAGATACACGCCCAATTTGGGCGTGATCGAGGAGAGAGACACGCCCCATTGGGGCGTGTTTCACCAGGTGCTGTCACGTGGCACAAAAGTAACAGTTTGATCGTAAAACTTTGGAAGTCCATAACTTTTGACTTGGGTGTCCGAATTAGGTATTTTTTTTATTCCACGTAACTTTTCGAGATCTACGTAATGACATCTCATTTGACATATTTTGTCTCTCAAAACAAAAATTATTTACAACAATGATACCATAAAAACGTTTAAACCCAAATTAATAAACAGAGAATCACTATTATGATTAGAAACATTCATAGTAAAGATCCTTATGATTTTGGTAAAAATACATCAAAACGAAATAATTATATTAAAAAATGACGTAACTTTGTTACCTTATAATTATTACTAAAAATAATCTAACATTTTTGTAATCATGAACAAAAACTTAAAAATCAAAATAAAACGAAAAGCACTCACTTAACTTTTTAATAAAAATCTTTATTATGAATGTTTCTAATCATGACAGTGATTTTTTGCTTATTAATTTGAGTTTAAACATTCTTATGATATCATTATTTGTAAATTCAATTTTTTTGTGAGAGACAAAATATGTCAAATGAGGTGCCATTACGTACATCTCGAAAAGTTATGTGCAATCAAAAAAAAAGTTTACCTAATTCGGACACTCGAGTCAAATGTATGGATTTTCAAAGTTTTACAGTCAAAATGTTGACTTTTGTGCCACGTGGCAGCACCTGGTGAAACACGGCCCAATGGGGCGTATCTCTCTCCTCGGTCACGTCCAAATTAGATGTGTCTCTTTCCAACCGGTCACACCCCCGTGAGACGTGTTTGACTGCTATATTTTCATAACTAATTTCAAAACGACTACTCTTTCGTAATTTTTTATTAAAAAAACAATAAATTAATTTTTTTTCCCCCCCAAATACAGGCATTATTTGTTTCATCAAAATTAGTTTTCTTCCTCTGTTTCACATTCACATGTTCCAACCTGTCAACAGCGACCAAAATGCATTGAGTCTAGTTTTATTATCATTTTTGTAGTTGTTATACATTTAATTACCCATTCAAATATTAAAACATTGAATGCCTTTCAGCGTGACAAGGACTATTTGCCGTATCGTGGAACAAGTAGCCATTACTAAACATATGTTTGAGCTATCTTCTATATTGTTTATTTTTTAATTCTTCTTCGCAAGACTAGCTCAAACGACTTCTGAAGTCGTCTTAGAAAATTTTATAACATGAGTTCGTATTTTTTCTCCCCTCCTTTATGTTGTCAATAATTATATATCATGAGTTGAAGATTTGAAAATAAAACATGAAGTGAATGAAGAAAAAAAGTATCATCCCGCAAAGCTCGAATCAGCACTGATACTTTTTACTTTAGCCCAAATTTACAAGTAGGTCCAACTAGCCAACCACATGCAAACAATCTAGTAATCAACTGTTTCTAAGGAGTGTCTAAAATTTAACAAATTGAATAAAATTTTTAAAAAGTATAATTGAAAATAAATGAAAATAATTGAAAAATCTTAAAAATAAAATAAAAATCTAAAAAAAATTAAGATATTTTTGTACATATATTTCTAAAAATAATACTTTAATTAATAGATTTTCAAAAAAAATTCATATTATTCATACTGTTTAGGAAATTTCTTATTATACCTCGAGTAAAACAATTTCCGTATTTTGATTTGGACATGTATTATTGGACACAGTTAATTTAGAATATAAACAACAGAAAGAAAAAGATAAGTAAAATAAGGAAATGCTCAATTTAATTTTTTGTTATGAAATTCATACGCTGGAGAAGTTCAACTTAATTCCAAATCGGATTCCAAGTATATTCTATCCCTTGCACGACACATCCCATCCATGTGATCCTTCACCCTATGTGCATATTGGATTAAAAAGAAGACGCTCAAAATAGAAAGGATCAAGAGGAAATGAATCAGCCATTGTTTTTGACTTAGAGATATTTGAATGGCTGGTTTAGGAAAAAGGCTTTTCTAAAGTCATTTTTCGCTTGTTCTCTTACAAACCATTTGAATGAAATTCTTATTTTTTAAAAAAGGATTTTTAATAATATTTTTTAAAATAGATTTTTTAAAGCTAAAATTATTTTACGTTTGGATAGAAAACATAGAAATTACTTTTAAATAAAAAAACTATTTTGATTATAAAATTAATAAATACTTTTTATATATAAAATCATCAAAAGTGATATGTGATGGAATTGAAATAGCGAGGTGGAGTGGTTGGAGTAGGGTTGAGATAAAATTGAATTAAAAAAAAAACATTTCTTTTGATTTCTACCTATTTAATTTGGGAAAAGTATTTCTCGATTACGATTACCGAAGATAAAATTATCTCCAATGAGCTCAAAACGACGTCATTTTGGGTTATAAGATTAAAAAATTATAATGATAAAGAGTTATATAATCCTGTAATATATTATAATTATAAAGACATCTTGATTTCTGCTCCAAAATGACATCATTTTGAGTTCACTGGAAATAAAGTTATCTCCGATGACCAGAGAAATCCTTTATCATTTAATTTTTATAAAATTCTACTTTTTTTTAATAAAAAATTGTTATCGAAACATATAAAATGACTCAACGGATTTTTTTTTTAAAAAAAAAAAGGGCTTACAAAGACCCATACGTAACTCAGTTGACAATTTGGAAGATCTGACACATAAGTTTTACCTGCGCTTTACAACCAACAAGGCATAACCGAGGTCATCCCATACCTTTTAAAAATTAGGAAAATGAAGGATGGAAGAGTTGCCAAAATAGTGCATTTAAACCAAGGGTTTTATAATTCTCATTCAACACGAGAATTCAAATTTTCCTACACACCATTTGATTTCCGTACCAACGTGGGTTCTACACATAATTTTTTTTAACATATAGGCCCCACATACTTTTTATCTCTACAACATGAGATTTTAATTCTCATGTGACTTGAGAATTCTAAAACCCTTAAACCAATATGTTTAAAAATTCGGTCTGGATATCGACTCGGTTAAGTTCAGGGATTATGGGATCATGAGTTCAATCGAAAGGTCATAGGATTATTTCACTCACCTAATTTTATAATAATAAAAAATATAAATATATATCCTATATGAAAAATTCAAAAAAAATCAAACCACCAATTATCAAATATTCAAAATATACTTAACATAATTCAACTAATTACATCCACAAGTCAATATTACACAAGTTAATCAAAGTATCAAACTATCAAATTATAAAACACATATTCTAATGGAGTTAATGAAAAGTTATATCATCAAACTCAGGCCCTCCTTGTCTTTCTTACGCACATACAACAGCATGTGAAACAAGATCCTTTATCCAAGAGAGAACAACAGGGGAGATCACGAGATCAGGGAAGTTTGGGTCTAGGTCTGGGAGAGAAGATCGAAAGAGAAGAAGAAGAATGATTCAGATTTCAGATCTAGTTCTAGATGAAGACAATAATTTTTTTTTACCAAACCAAATGACGTCATTTCTTGTGTAAATTAAAAAAAAAATGCAATTACCCCTTCTAACCACTCTTACCCAAGAGGCACGAATTCGACCAGGGATTTCAGGGGTCAGAGGGGTATGCATGCAGGGTCTAAATGTTGACCCTAATCTTTAGAGAGAGAGAGAGAGAGAGAGTGTGTGTGTGAGTGAGAGAGAGAGAGAGGTACTGACTCGATGGGGTCGATCCTGAGATGGGGCGAGATTTTAAAACACTGATTCTAACCATAATTATTTCTTTGAGGTGAGTTGACTTCCCTTCATATTCCCACAAGCATTATTTGAACATGTTATGAGACTAATTCGGAACGCGTGACGAGCCAGCGATATAAATATTTAAACCCTTCTTAAAGATAAGATACTAAATTATACGATTAATTATTGCATTCAAATATTAAAACATTGAATGTCTTTCAGCGTGACAAGGACTGCATGGTGCATCGTCAAACAAGCAGTGTTTTAAAATCTCACCCCATCCCCCGGTTGACCCGGGTCAATCATGACCCCTCCCTATAAGGGTTGAGGTCACAAGTTGGACCCTATATGCATATCGACCCCTCCGACCTCCAAAACTCGATCGGTTTCAGTGACTCCCGGGTCAGAGGGGTCAAAACACTGCATGTTTTTTTTTTAAAAAAAAAAAATCCATGAAACAATATCATTTTTTAAAAAAATAAAAATAAAAATGCTTGTAAACCTAAATCTAATCGTTCTCTTCTCTCCTAGCGACCTAGACGTCTTCAATATTCACATTGCTGCCGTAAATCTTCTAGAAAAGGTAAGAATTTTACCTATTCTAATGAAATCCTTACGGTTGTCAATGGAAATTAAACAAAATCTCATTCTTACTTCTTTAAGTTTTCCTTTGTCAGGGAACTACTCAAAAAAGACAGAACTGGGTCAGCGTAGTGACCCCATTAGAATATGAGTTTTGTATTTTGGTATCTTGATACTTTAATAGGTTGTGTAATATTGACTTGTGGTTGTAATTGATGAATTATGTTAAGTATATTTTGAATCTTTGATGATTGATGATTTGTTTTTTAATATTTTCATATACGGTATATATGTTTATATTTTTTTGATATATAAAACCCGGTCAGTAACCCCATGACCTCCCGGTTGAACCCGTGACCCCTGACTTTGACCAGGTCGATGGCCGGGCCGAGTTTTTAAACACGGGGGACAAGTTGCCATTATTATTATTATTTTGGAAACAAGTAGCCATTATTAAACATATGTTTGAACTTTCTTCTATACTGTCTATTTCTTCAATTCTTCTTCGCATGACTAGCTCAAACGACTTCTGAAGTAGTCTTAAAACACTTCATAAGATGAGCTCGTACGTTTTTCCCTCCTTTGTATTGTTAATAATTATAGATGAGTTGAAGATTTGAAAATAAAAAAAATGAACAAAATGAAGAAAAGAAGCATCATATACCGCAAAGCTCGAATCAGCACTGATACTGTTTACTTTTGCCCAAATTTACAAGTAGGTCCAACTAGCCAACCACATGCAAACAAATTGAAACAATTTGGCGATGTACTGTTTCTAAGGAGTCTAAAAGTTAACAAATTCATTAAAAATTTAAAAAGTAAAATTGAAAAATAAATGAAAAAATTTGAAAAATCTAAAAAAAAAATCCATTTTTTTTTTGGTAAGCAAATCCAATTTTTTTAATTAGATTGGAACAGAGTTCGTATCCAAATAAAAAAAATCGATCAAATCCAAATAAAATCAAAATTAGATACATATATTTTCAAAATAATACTTTAATCAAGAGATTTTCATTTTTCATATTATTCATACTATTTAGGAAATTTCTTATTATACCTAAAGTAAAATTTAATTTCCGTATTTTGATTTGGACATTATGAATATATATTTTATTTTTTTCTTTTTGTAGTTAGTTATTTGTTTCAGCCTTGTATTGCCTTTTTTGTTATGCATACTGTGAGCACAATCCGCGTCACACACTTTGTGTTATTTCTTTCCCCTTGTCTGTTGCTGATATTAAAACAGAATACCTTTTGTACATTTGACACACAGAAATGAAAATTCTCTACAGCATTTTGCTCAATATCACGTTCTAATATGAATATATATTTTATTTTTACTTTTTGTAGTTAGTCATTTGTTTCAGCCTTGTATTGGCTTTTCTGTTATGAGTACTGTAAGCAAATCCGCGTCACACACTTTTCACACTTTGTTATTTTTTTTCCCTTTTCTGTTGCTGATATAAGAACAGAGTACCTTTTGTACGTTTGACACACTGAAATGAAAATTCTCTTCAGCATTGTGCTCGGTATCATGTTCTAATATGGTATTCTACGTGGTATCGATACCGACACGAGATACAATACGATAAGACATATCGACATGTTAATTTTAAAAATATTAGATTTCAATATGTTATGACACGTTTTGATATTAAATAATATCTTTAATATATATAATATAGTTTACATTTAATATATATAGTAACCCATAATAAATCATATAATCAATCAAATATTCAAATTTCATAACATGAATATAAAGCAAAAATAAATTTTAATGCCTTGGTAATTTTTCATATCAAATTCCATAACAAAAAATATTTGATTTATAAATTAATTTCTCATGTTTAGTTAAAAAGATAAAATAAAATAAAATTTAGATATAAAAAAAAATGCGTGTTGAAAAACGTTGACCGCGTGTCGAACATGTATCCGTGTCGAAGCACTGATTGCATGTTGAAAAACGTTGACTGAGTGTCGGACGCATGTAGGTGTTCGACACACATTTTTCAAAAAAATTAGCGTGTTAGTGCTTCTTAAATGGTATCGGATGAAATACTTTCACCTCATCTCCTCTTTCAATGTCCTAAGGAAGTAAAACCACCAATCCTCCTTTTTCGAGTTCCTCCAATTCTCACACTGTTTCATTTTCTTCTCCCATTAAAGATTATGTGAGTCCTTTATACCTTCAAAAAGTGATCATCAAGGCCTTATTCTTGTTACCTATTTGCTTGTTGGCCCCAATTTTAACTCCAGGAGTAGTGTAGGGTTCTAGGTTTTCAGAAGAGAAAAGAAGGGAGATTAGAGAGAGAATTTAGAAAGAGAAAGAACTTTGTCCAACAATTTTCTGAGTTTTCATTTCTTTGTGGTTTTTCCTTTATATTCCTCGCTGTTAAAATGATATTTAAAAAGACAATTAATTACAAGATTCAAAAATCAGCCCAATACATAATCTTCAAATCTCCTGGGCTTGTTGCTATTTCTACGGGCCCTGTTGGGTTGGGCTTGCAATGACTTTCGGCCCACAACATCCCTTCCCCCATAAGAGCCAGCCTCGTCCACGATGGCTGTTGAGTGTGGAGTGCCAGCAGGACCAATGGGAGCTGTCGGTGGGGAGAGACACGGATCGTCACGCGGACCGTCCGATTGGAGTACGTCAGATGATGAAGCAACGGCTGGGATTGGAGGAACGTTGGAACCAGTTGGGTTGCACTCTGAAGACAAGGAAACGTGTCTGCTTGTGATTGGACCGCCCAAGGAAAGTGGATGAGAAGACTTAAACGTCTCAAAGTTGTCGGTCACTTTTCTCAAAAACTCTGGAGAGTCTGATGCCAGTGCTGGAACGAGTGCGGAGGCTGCCACCACGGAAGACGACGGTGCGATATCGGATTTCGATTAAGATGGTGTCCGTGCGGCTACAGCAAGCACCGGTGGTGGATGTAAAGCACCTGAAGACAACAAATCAGGTGAAAAAGATGAACTTTCGTTCGATCTGCTCTTTTTTTTTTAGATTTGTTGTCGTTTAAGCCCTTCCATGATGGTAAATTCATCTTCCCATGTGCAGTCGTCTGGGGATAAGCCTTCCCAATGGACCAATACCTGCGGAACCTCATGGCCCTGACGCCAGATCTTTCTTTGACTGACGATGAGAGACGGATGGTGGACTGGAGGACCCTCGGAGGCAGTGTCTGGTAACGGCTGGTGAGGCAGACGGTGAGCAGCATGAAAGGATCTTAACAACGAAGCATGGAAAACGTTGTGGATCCGTGAGGACTCCGGAAGTTGGAGGCGGTAGGAGACTGGTCCGATCTTTTCCAAAACTTGAAAAGGTCCATAGAAGCGTTGAGCAAGTTTTTGAGAGGAACGGCGAACCACCGACAGTTGCCGATAGGGTTGTAAACGGAGCAAAACCCATTCTCCATCTGTGAAAGTTTTGTCTTTTCTCTTTTTGTCTTCATGAGCCTTCATGGCTGTTTGTGATTTAAACAAGTTATCTTTCAATGTTTGCAGGATGTGAGTGCGAGTCACCAAATCCGATTCTACTGCATCTACCGAAGCAGATCCGAGTGTGTAAGCCAGCAAGTTTGGAGGTTTCCGTCCAAAGGTAACCTCAAAAGGTGTCAACCCAGAGGAACGGTTAAAGGAAGTATTAAAATGATACTCTGCAAAACTAAGGTACTTTGACCATAATTTTGGGTGAGTGTGCGTAAAGGCTCTGAGATACTGTTGTAAGCAACGGTTTACGCGCTCGGTTTGGCCGTCTGACTGTGGGTGATATGCTGTGCTGTATTGCAGGGTCGTGCCTTGAAGCTGAAATAAGGTTCTCCAGAAGGAACTAAGGAAGATAGGGTCACGATCTGATATGATGGTGCGAGGGAATCCATGGAGTTTACCGACGGATTCCCAAAAGACTTTAGCCACCTGAGAAGCTGTGTAGCTGGTGGGTAACGCCGTAAAGTGCCCTCCCTTGGAAAACCGATCCACCACAACTAAAATAGCAGTAAACCCATTGGATTGTGGAAGGTGAGTAATAAAATCCATAGATATATCTGTCCACAAGGAGTCAGGGGGGGTGATAGGTTGTAACAAACCATATGGGGCATGATTCGGGGGTTTGATTTTTTGACACACCACACAACATTGGACAAATTTTTTGACATCCTTCCTGATACCCTTCCAGGTGAAAGAAGAAGAGATACGTTGGAGTGTGGCATTGACACCAGAGTGGCCTCCCTGAAGCGAGGAATGCATGTCCTGTAGCAGCTTGGGAATCAAGGAAGAACCTGCCGGCACATAGATGCGGTTCTTAAAGAGCAAGAGCTTGTCATGTATCTTCCAATTAGGCCATAAACTAGGAGTAGTGTGTAGATCTGCCATTATTTGCGTAGCATAGGAATCCTGTAATAATTCCGTGTGTAATAAAGTAGTGTAGTTCGAAGTAGGCCCAGTCAGGGCCAACAATTGGGAGGCAGTCGGAGCTGTCAACCCCTCTGTATTCCAGGAAAGGGCATCTGCAACCACGTTGGCCTTTCCCGACTTGTATTGGATGGTGAAGTCAAAACCCAGTAGCTTTGCCAAAAAGAGCTGCTGCTCGGGGGTCTGAATCACTTGAGACATCAAATGGTGCAGACTCTTGTGATATGTGCGAATAATGAAATGGGAGCCCAACAAGTACTGGCGCCATTTGGCCACTGAAGCCGAGATGGCATACATCTCTCGCACGTATGTGGACTTATTTCGCATTGTGGGGGATAATTTCTTGCTAAAGAAAGCAATGGGGTGATCATTCTGCAAAAGTACCGCACCAATGCCTAATCCCGAAGCGTCCGTTTCCAAACTGAATGGAATAGAGAAATCTGGTAGAGCTAGGATAGGAGCATTAATAAGTAAGGACTTTAAACTCTGAAACGCTGTAGTGGCTGCCGGTGACCAAGTAAACCATGTCTTGGTTAATAAGTCAGATAAAGGGGCAGCGACCATGGCATAATGCTTAATAAAACGGCGATAATACCCCGAAAGGCCCAAAAATGCGCGGACCTGTGTTTGGGAAATGGGCTGCGGCCAGTCCACAATGGCCTGTATCTTGGATGGATCCGGAGCTACCCCAGAGCTCGAAATTATATGCCCCAAAAATTGAATGGATGACAAGGAAAAAGAGCATTTGGACATTTTGGCATAAAAAGAGTGACGACGTAAAGTCTGAAGCACTTGGGACAAATGATTGATGTGATCGTGGTGATTTAAGCTGTATATGAGGATATCGTCAAAGAAAATGACTACAAAACGGCGCAAATAAGCGGAGAAAACCTCATTCATGGTGGCCTGAAATGTGGACGGGGCATTGGATAGCCCAAATGGCATTACCAAAAATTCGAAGTGACCATGATGAGTGCGAAAGGCCGTTTTATGAATATCCTCACTATTCATGCGAATCTGATGATAACCAGATCGCAAATCCAACTTTGAGAAAAGGGTTGCACCATGAAGTTCGTCGAGTAGTTCATCAATGGTGGGAATGGGAAATTTATCTTTAACTGTCACTGCATTAAGGGCGCGATAATCCACGCAAAACCGCCAAGTGCCATCCTTCTTTTTGACCAGTAAAACTGGAGAACTAAAAGAGGATTGGCTAGGGCGAATGAGTCCTGCAGCAAGCATTTCCTTGACCAATCGCTCAATCTCATTCTTTTGAAAATGCGGGTAACGGTACGGCCGGACCTGAACTGGTGCGGCGTCGCTGTGCAGTACAATGTGGTGGTTGGTCGGTCTATCCGGTGGCAAGGAGGATGGTGTCACAAAAACGTCAGCAAAATCGCTGAGTAACTGCTGTATCTGTGGGTCAGCAGTAGGCAGCGTAGGGTGAAGCACCGAAGGAGTAGTGAGGCACATAAGACACGCATGCACCGAGTTATTAGCCACCAGACGATGAAGTTGGGCTGGCGAAATGGCGGTGGGATCCATATGCAAATCACCTTGAAGCAAAACCGTGGAATTCGCATGTGTAAAGGACATGGTCAAGTTCTGATAATTAGTAATTATCGGACCCAATGTCGCCAGCCATTGGATCCCCAATACGACATCAGCCCCTTTGAGCTCTATGACAAAGAGATCAACCGGAAAACTAGTACCCTGCAAGGATAAAGGCACCTGTATGCATTTAGCCGAGCAAAGTAAAGTGTCACCATTGCCAACCTGCACTGTAAAAGGGGAGATGGCCTGTAATGTAAGATGAAGATAGGCTGCCATCCTTGGAGTAATAAAATTGTGGGTGCTACCCCCATCAATTAATACTTGGATGGAATTTCCCCACACATGCCCCTGCAATCGAAACGAGCGAGAGTTGCGGTGGCCAAATAGGGGATTGAAACTGATTTCTGGAGATGGAGTCGGTTCAATTGAGTCGATGTGAACAGGAGGATCTTCAGCAGGGGGCGGATCTTCTTCCAATTCATCCATACCTTCCATGTATAGAAGAGCAGGGCGTGATTTACATTTGTGACCGAAGGTATACCGCTCATCACAGTTAAAACAGAGATTCTTCTCGCGTTTAGCTTGCATCTCAGCTGAAGACAGCCTCCTGATTGGGATCGCTGGTATAGGTGTAGCAGATGGTACTGCAGGAGGTAATGCAACAGAAGGTACGACAGGCGTAACAGCCGGACGATATGACCAAGGTTTAGCTGGCTTATCCAAATTCAATTGATCTTCGAATACCCGAGCTAACGCAAAAGCTTGGTGAACGTCCACTGGACGATGTGGAATGATGAAACTGCGAATGCGTGGTTTCAACCCGGAAAGAAACATACTCTTGGTGAGAGCGGGGGACAACCCGGGAACCCGGCTCGAGAGGCGTTCGAAGGAGGACTGATACTCCTGGACCGTAGCAGTTTGTTGCAATTTAGCAAGAAGGGAAGCTGGGTCTTCAAATTCCGTTGGTCCAAAGCGCTGAGTAATAGCCTCAGTTAATGCGTTCCATGTGAGGATTAAACCATCACGAGACATACCTTGAAACCAGGTGGAAGCAGGCTCATCCAAATGAAAGGAGGCTAACAATAGTTTATCCACCTCAGGTGTATGATAAAATGTGAAGTACCTTTCTGCGGAAAACAACCAACGGGTTGGGTCACCGGAAGAAAATCGGGGTAGATCTAAGCGTGGGGAGCGGCCCGCAGGTCCTGGACCGAGGATTCCCTGTTGTCGTGCCGGATTCTGACACTGTAACTGGACCGTCCGTTCGAGATCTGTACGAATCTCATCAAAGCGTTCATTATGTTGATTCTCCAGGGCTTCAAACCGGCGATCATGAGCCATTTCCCATGCTGCGATCTGTTGAGTAGTAGAAGTTTCCGTCACGTTGATGCGCGCCTCTGCTGCCTGGAGTTGAAGACGCAGATCAGTGAGTTGCTGTTGCAAGTCTCTCATCCTAGTGTTTTCAGCCATAGGAGGAGATACATCAATGAAAGCACCAGATGTAGGGTTCTAGGTTTTCAGAAGAGAAAAGAAGGGAGATTAGAGAGAGAATTTAGAAAGAGAAAGAACTTTGTCCAATAATTTTCCGAGTTTTCATTTCTTTGTGGTTTTTCCTTTATATTCCTCGCTGTTAAAATGATATTTAAAAAGACAATTAATTACAAGATTCAAAAATCAGCCCAATACATAATCTTCAAATCTCCTGGGCTTGATGCTATTTCTACGGGCCCTGTTGGGTTGGGCTTGCAATGACTTCCGGCCCACAACAAGTAGGGCCATGCTAATTGCTCTCACTGCCAAGAATAAGGCATGTTTTGTTGATGATAGTCTCACTCGCCCTGATTCCTCTGATTTGTTATTCTCCGCGTGGAATTGATGCAACTCTATGATGATCTCCTCGCTCCTCAACTTTATTTCTAAGGAGATTGCTGACATCTAATGTACTTCTCCACTGCCTATGATTTATGGGATGACCTTCGCACTCACTTCCATCAAGCTAATGACCAAAGATTCTTTCAACTGAAGCAGCAAATCTCATCGCTACATCAGGGAGCTCTTGATGTGAACACCTATTATACCAAACTAAAGATCCTTTGGGATGAACTCCAAGACCATTCTCCAAATTTCTCATGTTGTGGTGGCCTTCGAGCCTTCTCTACTTACCAGCAACAAGATTATGTAATGCAATTTCATCAGGTTATCATCTCCTATGGCTTTGAGGTGAACTTGGTAGAAGATTATGTGTACCACAAGTTTAGTGGGAGAAAATTTATATTCCTGATACTATATGTTGATGCTATATTACTTGCCAGCAGCGATATAGGCTTATTGCATGAAACCAAGAAATTTCTCACCAAATTTTTTAAGATGAAGGATCTTGGCGATGCATCTTTTCTCTTAGGAATACAGATATTTAGAGATCGCTCTTAAGGTATCCTACGGTTATCACAAAAGGACTATATTGAAAATATTATGGATAGATTTGGCATGAAGGATTGTACATCAGGAGACACGCCCATATCTAAGGGAGACAAGTTTAGTCTTTATCAATGCCCCAAAGGTAAGCTTGAGATGATGGAAATGACCAGTGGCGGAGCCAGATCAAAAATTTAGGTGGTGCCAAATTTTTTTGACATATTAACTAGGAAAAAAATTTACTATGAATTCTGATATAGTTATCTAAATTATGTATTAAATAATGTTACATAACATTAAAAATTCAAATGAACAATTATCAATGATTATATATGAAAACAAACACATAAAAAGGTATTAACCTTTCCGATAAATATTATTTTAAGCATCAAAATCTGGAACATCTATTTCATGAAACTTGGAAAAATTAACGACACTTTAAAGTATTCTGATTGAAAAACATAAATATAATTATATTTATTTAGGTGGTGCCAAATTATAAATTTAATCTTAGTTAATTATAATTAATTATATATTTACAAATAATAAATAAATTTTTTTAAAACCAAGCAGGCGCCTTGGCACCTACTGGCATAAGGGTGGCTACTGGAAATGACAAAGGTACCTTATGCTTCGGTAGTAAGAAGCCTTATCTATGCCCAGGTTTGATATAGCATTTATAGTGGGAGTGTTAGGTAGATACTTGAGCAATCCAGGATTGGATCATTGGAAAGAAGTCAAGGGGGTTATGCGATATTTAAAGAGAACAAAAGATTACATGTTCATATATCGGAGGTCAGATGAATTAGAGATTATTGGGTATTCTAACTCCGATTTTGCTAGATTCAAAGACATAAAAGATCCACGTCAGGTTATGTTTACATGTTAGTTGGAGGAGCTATTTCTGGGAAGAATGCTAAGCAGACACTTGTAGCTTCCTCTACTATGGCCGCTGAATTTGTAGCCTATTTTTGAGGCGTCCAATCAATGGGGTAGGACTGCGAAATTTTGCCACAAAGCTATGTATAGTAAGTGCTGTTCAAAAGCCACTAAAGATTTATTGTGACAATAAGTCAATAGTGTTATATTCCAACTAGGGGTGTTAATATAAGTTTTGACATGCGGGTCGACCCGCGACACGACACGAAAATTCGTGTTCAAGTTGACCCGCAAAAAAATTTGTGTCGTGTTCGTGTTGGGAAAAATGACACGTAAAAAATTCGTGTCGTGTTCGTGTTGATGTATTCGTGTTCGTGTTAACCCGTATTTTTTTAATTATTTTATTTTTAATTTTATTATTATTTTATTAATTTTTTCTAATTTCGATCGATTTTTTTAATTTTTTTTGTCAATTACCGTTTTGACCCCCTATTTTGCGTGTCATTCGTGTTGTGTCAACCCGCAAAAATTCGTATCGTGTCAGTGTTGAAGATTTTGACACGAATAAAAATTCGTGTCGCGTTCGTGTTTATATATTCATATCTTGTCAAATTCGTGTCGTGTCGAATTCGTGTCGAGTCAACCCGTTTTGACACCCCTAATTCCAACAATAATAGGAGCTCTTCAAGATCGAAGCACATTGATATAAAGTTTTTGGTTATTAAAAAAAGAGTTCAGAGTGGTTAGATTTCCATAGAACACATAGGGACGAACTCCATGCTTGCGGATCCTCTTACTAAAGGCTTAGTGCCTAAGGTCTTTCACGAGCATACTGCTCATATGGGTTTTGTTTTGTTTGATGATATTATGGTTTAGTGGGAGTTCTTTATGTTGGTGTTCTATGTAAAAACATTTATATGTTTGTTTTCTGTAGAATAAATACTTTGATGTTATTTTCCCTCTGAATGTGTATATTTTGTGCTTGTGTTTCTGCTTTGTGTATGCAAAAAATTAAGGATTGATCTCATAAGGACTAAATTAGGACTAATTGGAAATAGGCATGGTGGAAATCAAATTGCATGTAATTTCCATGCCACTTATCCATACTTGATATATGTTATTGAATACATTGGTGTAATGACCATGGAAGGTTTAGTTACGCTTGACAGTGACAAAAGTCGTCATGATCTCATATTAATATAGGAGATGGACCACATTGTATCTAAGGAGGAATCTAAGGATAAATAGCATAAAGTTGCGCACTAAGGATATATGATATAATTATCCCAGGTCATGTGTGTAAGAACCCGCACCGTTAATTAGGGTAATTAGTAAGTTAATTATGTTAATTAGGAAATAATTCCATAATTGGCCCTAATAATTAATATTGGGCTTAAATAATTATATTGGGTGAGTAAAAATGCTGAAAGTCGCCTTTCGGAAGAAAAGCGCAGATACCGGTTCTGCTACTCGGTATAAATGCGTACCGGAAAAGTATCCCGGAAAATTATAACGAATGCATGATAATTACTAGAATATTATGTAGGACTTGTAAAACAAGTTTCAAGTCAAAATAACGTAATCTGATGCCAGAACTGATACTGGCTATAGAAAAGCGCGTACCGGAAAGGTGCTCCGAAAAATAAAATAAAAATATGAAAAATCTTAGAAAAATGTGTAGGTCTAGATTCCAAAGTTTGAGATCAATATCTTTTACTTTGCTATTAAGGCTAATACTGCGCGTGTGTGGCCTTGTGCCTATAAATAGATACATTAGGCACAAAACCCTAGGCATTTTAAAACTCCTACGTGACTTGGGTGGCTGCAGCTTGTCTTCCCTTCTCCCTTCCTTCCTCCTTGGCCATTTTGCTTGAGTGAAACCACCAAGTTGCCACCTTTAGCTTAAATCCTTCCTCTTTCACCATGGAAACACTTGAGTGAGTGCATTGTAAGGAGGTTGTGATCTTGTGTTCTGAGGGTGTTGCTGTTTGAGGGAGAGTGTGAGGCTGAGCTCCTTCCTTGGTTTGGTTGGGGCCTTGTTCTTGCTTGTGTGGCTTCAAGGATCTACCTTTGAGGCTTGTTGGGAAGGGTGGTGTGCCATTTTCGTTCTTCCTCATAGTCAGAACCTTGGAGCTTCAAAGAGAGCTTCATATCTCTGTCTACTCCTATCTTAAGCCTTGGGGTAAGTTACCTCACCATGATCATGAGTTTATCTTGTTTAAAAGTGGTATCTTGGTATGATAATGGGTTTAACATATAGCCAACACATAAGTGAACTCATATATGCTTAAAGATGGACCCTTTAACATGTACATGTGTTAAAAGTGGGACCTTTGGACTGGATATTCACGAAATGCAGAAACTGCATTCTGTCGTGAGATATCCGGATATTTGTCGAACAGATATCCGGATATCGATATCCGGATATGGTATCCGGATATTGATATCCGGATATGGGACCTGGGTATCCGGATATGGCATATCCGAATATGTCCAGTGTGATATCCGGATATGGCATATCCGGATATGTCCCTTCTGATATCCGGATATCCTGGGTTTGCGCAGACAGTAGCTGTACTGTATGAACAGTAAGCTATTGGGTGTGTGTGGACCCAAGATTAAGGAAGTTGAACTTTTGTAATAAATGAACTAAGTCAGAATCATATGATTAAGGGCTTATGGCTTTGTGGGAAGCCTTAAGACGTAAAACGTAAAGGAAAGGCGTAGTCTTTAAGTTGTATGCTTGTTGTGCATAAATATTGATGTATTATTGGTCCATATCAGATTGTGATACTGCTGGTTGTGGACTTGAGAGTGGTTGGACTCTTGGCTTGGATAACTAGCTTGCAAGGTAAGCTTTCGTGTCCTCGGTTTAGCCATTTTGTTGTTCCACCATGTCCCATGGGGATAGGTTTATGCATGCTGTGTTACATGCTTTAATGTTTTGGAAATGCTGTTGAGCTTTTTATATGCAATGTGCTTTTATGAGATGCATGTGGTGTCCACCTATACGGTAAGCCTGAGTATGTAGTACATACAAGATGGTGAGACTGTGGGTGAGGTACAGGTAGCGTCCATGTACTCATGTAGGTATAGACGTACTCCTACATTTCTCTGGCCAGTAGATTTGATAAACACACATGGCATGATTAATTGCTGCATCGCATAGTTTTGGAACTTATATTGTAAATACTGTTTTTGAACTTATATTACACATGTAAGTGAGCTTGGGGTGGAAACTCCTTGAGGTTGTCTTATTGAGATTTCTTGTTTAGAGATCTCACCCCACGTTCGGGGACGCTTATTTCAGGATCAGGTAATGTTGAGGGCTCAGGTGGCAGGAGGCCAGAGCTGAGTTGATAGTTATGATATGCTGACCTGCTGGTTGTTGATTGTGGATTATTTGACTGTCGTTATGTTTTCTGTTAAGTTTATGTTGAGACTGTTAGTGGGCATTGTTGCCTTATTTGGTGAGCATGGGGTTTGTCCATGCCACATGATTGTTATGTCTTTTAAATTGCTGTTGTAATTAAAGTATCAGGATTTTGACCCAGGCTACGTGTTGTAGTTCTGTGGTTTTAGATACTCACTTATTATTTATATATGAGGTATTCCAGTTAGTTGTCTTGCAATTTACATACAGACAGTATTTTATGAAATTGATTAAGTAATCAAGTTGGTTAAGTTTAATGACGTCATAATTGAATTAAAGAAAAAGTTATTCCGCATTTTTATTAAGCGTAGCTTAATACGATAGTATGTTAACAATCCGGGTTAACACGGGCTGTTACAATGTGTATCCCAAGTGGGAGATTGTCAGAAAATTATATTTCCTAATGTGTTTGTGGGCTATATATTGTATAAATAATTATATTGTGCTATATAATATATATTGGGTAAATTAAAGTGATCAAGTAAAGATGGGCAAATAGATTCCTAAGTAAGTGTGGGACAAAAGAGTGGATACCAGTGTTGGACCAACTAGGTATAATGGGAATAAATCTTTGGTGCTACTGTTGCACCAAAGATTCAGTACATCCCACGAATAAAAATATTACATGTTAGCTAAAGTTATTCTTTCTCTGCCATATTTTTTCTCTTTCCTCTGAAGTGTAATATTTCTATTAGTGGGATGCACTGAATCTAAGTGCAACAGTAGCACTAAAGATTTATTCTTATAATGGAAGCTTACTGGCCCAACAATAAAGAAAAACACTATAAAGGATTATGGTCCCTAATATGTCAAATCACAACCTTAGTTTCTCTTCCCCATCAAGAGAGAGACAACACACTAAAGAATAAAGATTAGGGCTAGTTGACTGAGGAAGATCGCATATCCTATAAGGAGAAGATCATACTAAAGAATAAGGATTAAGACTATTCGACAAAGGAAAATCGCATACCCTGAAGGAGAAGATCGAAATTATCCCGCTGCTATGGAGACATGTATGCCTCCACCTTTATGTTAATATTCCTTTATAATTTGGTATGCTGGATCTTGATTTGTTGGTGATGATTATCACCATAAGATTAAGAGAAATTATCATTCCAACAGTAAAGACCATTGTAGATCCAAGCAATTTTTTCAGATATGAACAAAGTATCCCATCACTTGCATCTTGTACAAGTATGGTGTCAGAATAGAAGAAGCCATGATGAGGTATAAAACAAAGGTATACGTGCGGTCAAGAGGTATCTAGAAGCATGCCAATGTCCTGGAAAACCAATCATGTGTGTAATGGTTCACATCAGAACCAAATAAGGGTTTGTTTGGTGTGACGTATAAGGCATGATAGTATAAGCTTATACTATACGTTATGATATTTTCAGTTGTTTGGTGTGATCATCGTATAATATAAGCTTATACAACAGAATTCCTTAATACATCAAAACGATGTATATCTTAATCCGGCCTAAGGGGGTGGATTAGGCCTGATAAGGGTTAGTGTATTAAAATCGTTGATTGTGCAATTCTCAAAAATTAATATATTAAAATAAAAATTAATTTTTCAATATATTAAATTTTAAAATATTGAATATTTTTATAAAAATTAATTTATTTTTTGGACACTGATCAATAGATTTTTATAAAAAATAATATCGTATGATATTTTTTGAAGAATTATATAAATTCTTTATTAAAAGATATTTTTATTAAAAAATATTTATTTTTATCCTATATAGTATTATACAGTGCATTACTAAATACTAGATGATATTATCTTATATAATATATTATTTTATACAATATCATGCCAAACGCTGGATAGTATTAAAATTCAATCAAGTCTTATACAATCAGGCCTTATACTATTAGGTCTTATACTATCAGACCTTATCTTATACTATGCACCAAACATGCTCTAGTTGGTCATAAAATTTGATTGGCTAGGGAATTATTTGCTATCCAATTGCATTTTCCCTGATTAAGGGGCTACAGGGGCTATGTTAATTTATTTCTTTTTTCAGTTGTAAGCTAAGATGCATGGATGATGCTTCTTAAGAATAGTGATGATCTGATTCAATTTATTGAAAGTTTTAGACAAGTTTATTCCCTTTCTTTCATTTTTTTATTATTTAAAAAATTAATAAAAGTCTAAGGAGATAGAAGATTGTCTTATTCCAACATAAGGATTTATCACAACTTGTGATATTTAAGATGACTTGCAGATACATAAAAAATAATTGTGTTTTGATCATATCAATTGAACCAACCTTTATTCTATCATTTTCTTTCTTTCTTTATCTCACTTTCTTCCGTAAATTTCACAATAGGTCTGTTCTTTTCATCCAGTTATTTGCCCACCATAATTATTTTTAGAAAATAATAAACAAGTTTAAAATTTTTGTTATAGAAAAATAAAATTATCTCTACATACATAAAAATATCTAAAACCTATGCAAAGCGATATGAAAGAGAGGGAGAGAAAAAAAAAATATAAGTCCTACACATTCTTATACGGGCGGCGGAAAATTTTATTTCATGAAAAACTTTAAACCTAAAAACAATTTAGTCTATATTAATTACGGAGTTGCAAAGTTAAAATCAGTGTTAAGAAAATTGAACCGATCAGGTCGGGTCGACTCGGGAACCGGTTATATAATTGGTTCGGTTGAAGCAACGGACCGGCCATGCATAAGAACTGGTACGACCCGGTCCAGTCTCAAAAAAAAAATCCAATTTAAAAAAAAATCATAATAGACATTTTGAATATTTTTTTATTTATTGACTTACATAAGTTATATAGTTACAACACTAATATTATCTCAATTATGCACTATGCAGAAAAATTTGATTTGATTTATTATTAGAGATGTCGGTTTCTGAACCTAAAACTCCGTATCACAATCATTATATTTTTATTTGCTTTTTTATTGAATAATAATATGTGGTTTATTATTTTTTATATTAAAATATTTAAAAAATTTATCATTTTTTAGATATTTGAATACATCTATAATTTTTTAATATAAATTATAAAGTTATATATAATTACTGGGTCATGTACCTCGACCGGGTCAATGATCCAGTAACTCGACCGGATCAATGACGGAACCGGTTTTAATAACATTGGTTAAAGCCATGTGTTTATTTACGACAAAAAAAAAGCCATGGTTTATTAATATGATATCTCATGAGAAAAGCCAAGCAACTAACTAGGGAACCGAACCCATGAAAGGTGTTTCAAAGCACTTGCGAACAGCTTACTCGCTTTGTTGTTCATATCGTAGCTCATCATCTCTTGCATCACCACGCAGCGTGCCCGCAGAAACTTGGTCACTACTCAATGATTTCGCCAACCAAAGAGACCTTCCCAGAGCCATGCATGCTTTGGATGCCATGGAAAGACGTGGGGTCTTTGCCGATGCTATCACGTATTCTGAGCTCATCAAGTGCTGTTTGGCTCATGGGGCTGTCAGGGAAGGGAAGCGCGTTCATCAACACATATTCTCAAATGGGTACCAGCCAAAAACGTTCTTGATCAACACTCTCCTCAATATGTATGTGAAATTCAACCTCTTGGAAGAAGCACAGATACTGTTTGATAAAATGCCTGAACGAAATGTTATTTCGTGGACAACTATGATATCTGCTTACTCTTATGCTAAGCTCAATGATAGGGCCATGAAGCTTTTGATTCTTATGCTTAGGGAAGGTGTCATGCCTAACATGTTTACTTTCTCTTCTGTTTTGAGAGCCTGCGAGATGTTATCTGATCTCAAACAGCTGCATTCTAGCATAATGAAAGTGGGTTTGGAGTCTGATGTCTTTGTCCGGAGTGCGCTTATTGATGTTTACTCCAAATTGGGTGAGTTGTTGGGAGCTCTAAATGTTTTTCGTGAGATGGTGACTGGAGACTCTGTTGTTTGGAACTCCATTATTGCTGCTTTTGCTCAGCACAGTGATGGGGATGAAGCTTTAAACCTCTACAAGAGCATGAGGAGAACAGGCTTTCCGGCCGATCAGTCAACACTTACGAGTGTTCTGAGAGCTTGTACTAGTTTGTCATTGTTAGAGTTAGGGAGGCAGGTTCATGTTCATGTGCTGAAGTTTGACCAAGATCTTATCCTTAACAATGCACTTTTAGATATGTATTGTAAGTGTGGTAGTTTGGAAGATGCAAAGTTCATTTTCAATCGGATGACCGATAAGGACGTAATCTCTTGGAGCACCATGATTGCTGGGTTAGCCCAAAATGGTTTCAGCATGGAGGCACTCAATTTATTTGATTCCATGAAAGTCCTGGGGCCAAAACCAAACTACATCACAATTCTTGGGGTTCTGTTTGCTTGTAGTCATGCAGGGCTAGTAAATGAAGGTTGGCATTATTTTCGGTCCATGAAGAAACTTTATGGGATAGATCCTGGAAGAGAACACTATGGTTGCATGCTTGATCTTCTTGGAAGATCTGGGAAGCTTGATGACATGGTTAAGTTAATTCATGAAATGAATTGTGAGCCCGATATTGTGACGTGGAGGACTTTGCTTGATTCATGCAGGGCCCATCAGAATTTGGATTTAGCCACATATGCTGCTAAGGAGATTCTAAAGTTGGATCCACAGGACATAGGAGCCTATGTATTGTTATCTAATATTTATGCAAATTCTCAAAGGTGGAATGATGTTGCAGAAGTTCGGAGGACTATGAAGGTAAGAGGCTTAAGGAAAGAACCAGGATGTAGCTGGATTGAAGTCAATAAGCAAATACATGCTTTTATTTTAGGAGATAAATCACATCCTCAAATGGATGAGATCAATAGACAGTTGAACCATTATATTTGTAAACTAGCTGGTGCTGGTTATGTGCCTGACACAAATTTTGTACTACAAGATCTAGAAGGGGAACAGGGAGAAGACTCCCTTCGATACCACAGTGAGAAACTGGCAATTGTTTTTGGTATCATAAGCTTTCCAAGGGAGAAAACTATTAGAATATGGAAGAACCTAAGGATCTGTGGAGATTGTCATATATTCGCAAAACTTATAGCAAAGTTAGAGCAGCGACACATTGTAATTAGAGACCCTATCCGGTACCATCATTTTCGAGATGGGGTATGCTCATGTGGTGACTATTGGTAGCAGATGAGAGGCATATAAGACCAAGACTGAATATATGATTGCCATTGGGGTCAAGGTAGCATAGTTAAACCTACAATCAGCTAATATTTATAGGAGAATAAAGCTTACAGCAGTGGCATTACTGTTAGTTAATATGTCAATTAAGCTTATTCTTTTTCGTTTCTTTATTTGCTTAACTTCTTTTTTATGGAGATCCTGACCCTAACTATTAATGAATCAATACATTTGTCAATATCTTTGTATTTTAAATTTCATGATTAGGATAAGAGGACTAACTAACTAGGGTTAAATCTGAAGTTGTCAATAACACCAGGGAGGGAAGGAATGGGCAAGGAGATCTAGGACCCTACCAAAGAGGGCTGGTCTTCCACTTAAACAAAAATCTGTATTATCCCAGTTAGAGCCATTTGCATAGAAGCCATAATTAAAAGCAAATCCTAACCCTAATTATTAGATGTAATCCTATCCCTGCTTATATGGTAGTCTTTACTGATATAAGATACATAGGGAAAATAACCTTAAAATTATCCAAACAAGACCCAGCTCAGTGACAGTTAGGAAAATCTTACAACTCGCATTCTACTTCTGCTCTAAAATCAGAGAAAATTAATGCATCTTTATGGACTTGAATATGAACTATGTTCACCTTTGATGAAAATCTTTCGAAGATCCTTCTGGTTCTTATACATGTAAATAATTTTCTTGCAGCTTATGATCAGGAGTCTAACTGTCCAGAAAATTTCAATATTTAAGTCCTTTTGGCAGGCTAAGGCTCTTTCTAGGGTGAAGACTTTTGTTTAGAGGCTACGCTTAGTAGGATTAATACAAATGATTTGTTGCAAACTCATAGGCTACACAGTTATTTCTCATTATATTTTTGTTAATGCGTTTTTTGCAATTCAGAGCCAATTTACTCATCCTTTTTGCATTTTGCAGTCACTCGGCAGCTTTGGAATTGGTTTTTTCCAATTTCCAAAGAGGGTTTGGAAGGGATTTGGAAGATGATTAAATTGGTGATGCAATACTATATTTCAATCCTTATGGTGGAAAAATGGATGAGGTTTCGTCTACAGCCTCTCGGCCATTCCTTTCCCTCATCGAGCTGGGAACCTTTGGAAGGTCCAATACCAAGCAAATTGGAATCAACCAGGGAAAGAGGTAGCAGATCACTACATAAACTTGACAAGAAAACTTCATAAATACATGACTTCTTTTGTCTCCAAGAACCTAAGAGAGGCTTTCTTAAATTATAAGGATCTTGATTTGGGTATCAACCATAATGGTAAGAACGGCTACTGTGAAGGCAGAGTTTATGGAGTCGAGTATTTTAAGGAGAACTTCAACAAGTTGGTTCGAATCAAAACTCTGGTTGTTCATGGCAATTTCTTCAGGAACGAACAAAGCATCCCTAAGGTGCCATATAGCAAGTGATGGGGTCAGGAGGGAGGGGCTAACAGCCTTTATCTTAAGCTACATTCATATTTAAAAGAAAGGTAATGTAATATAAATTCGCACCTTTCATCCTTATTTTTTCCTGATGTATGAAAAATACTTGGAGTTCTTTAAATCTGATTGATTATGTATCGATCAATTACTGTGTATTGCTGCCTAATTTAATATAAATTTTGAATTCCTCGGCCTTTTTCTGCCTGAGTGATGGCTGTGAAATTTTTCTGTTTGATTATGTGACTAGAAAAACTCTGTTTGGTACTATGATTGAAATAGCGCCGCTTTAGCGCACTATACCGCTTCAGATGCGTGTTGCGGCACCCAACGGTACAGACATTCAGGGAGAAAAAGAAATCTAAAACGCACGGGTGGCAGCATTTTGTAAATTTAAGTATCATTTAAGGGTATAATAGGAAAAGGCTAGAATGAGTGAGGGGTAAAATAGATATTTTAGTTGAAAAGCCAACATTTTTTTGGGTAATGTGTCCGTTGCGGTGCTTGGTTTGACAAAATTTAAGAATGCTACTAAATACAAAATTTAAAAAAAGAAATAATGCGAAGAAGTCAAGAGAAAAAGCTTTAGGTGATGCTGCAGGCTGCAGCTACGATTCAGATTCTTGGAAACTGAGTTTTGACAGCTCCTTCTCCTAGTTCACCGCATCATTACCCCTATCCTCCTCTTTCCTATTTTTATTTATGATCATAATAACAATAATTTCAAGTCCCATTGTTTTTCTATCCACCAATTCACATTTTAATCAAATATATTTATTTTTAATAATCAAGATTTATATTATATAAAAGGGCCGACCCAGTTCAAATACTCATTTCGAAAGTGTCTGAGGAAGGGAATACTCTAGGCAGTCTTTCCCCTACTTTTTGCAGAGAGACTGATTCGAACCCACGACCTGACACACCACGGCAAGCAAGCTTATCGCTGAGCCAAACCGGCCCTTCCAAGATTTATATTATATACTTTAAATAAATTATAATTTGCATGATCTTATAATGTAATATAAAAAAAATTGTTACCATAATATATATATATATATATATATATATATATAATATAAAATCTATATTTTATATTAAAATAGAAAATTACAAAATTATTATTGTGCATTTATTCATTAATATTTAGAATTCTCTCACATAAAATAAATCATATTAAATGATATATGAGATAATTGATCTTTTGAAGTAATAAGAATGATCTTAAAAAAATGTGTTTGCCTGTATTGTTATTAATTTAGTTACTTTATGTTCCTTGAATCCTTGTTTTGAATGTGTAGTATTATATTTTCCATTCCTCATCTTCTCTTATTTTGGGTGATTTCTTTTCTTATAGAATTTATATAGTATTTATATATGTGGTATAATTTATTATAAGTAAATATGGACTTCACAGTAGCGGCTTTACCACTACCTGCTATAGTATTTTAGGGGTCGGCCGCTACCCGCTATTTAAAACTAGGGTTTTCATTTCCTCCTTTAACATAACACAACAAATTTTCCTACACACACAACATTTTATGGGGCCCACACATTTTAAAACAAAAAAGGAAAAAAAATGGCACACAAAATGAATCTCTATAACATTACACAATCACTTTTCTTACAACATAATAAACATAAAACCTCGTATCCCTACATTTTTTCTGTGTAATAAATTTGATTATGTGGTTAAAAAAACTGTTTAGAACCAGTTACTGATACACTTCAAGTTACAGGAACCGTTAGATTCCTGAGTCCTGACATTTTCTACAACATTTATGAGTAAAGTTGTTGTAGTGCACTTACTAAAGAATAAAATAAAAAGTTGTTGTAGGGCAAATTTGTTTTAGCTGTCCTGACATAATTACTTACTTTCGGCACCTAATCATATATTGTGGGTCCCACGTGAGATTCTCGTTACAAAAGTTCCAGTCCAATTGACAGGATAGATTTACAAAGAAATTCTTATATTAGGATAAAATATGTGTTATTCTAAAGGATGTAAGGTTGTGTTATTGTAAGAGAGAGAAATAAATAAATAAAGGAAGATAGAGTTGACAAAAAAAATAAAGACATGAGTCCCACCTCTTTATGAGAGTGAAAGGATATAAGTTGTGTCATTTAAAAAGATAAATAAATTTTCCTTTATATTATTAGTTGAAATCAATAAGTTTTTTGAAAGGATGCATTAATCATAAGACCATAAGTTGCGTTAAAGTCTTCTTTGGACTTTGAAAGGCGTAGTGTTCACAATTGACTAAAGCAGCAAGAGGAGTAGAAATAGTGATATTAAACCCGAGCTTGGTTTTTTGATGTTATAAATCTCATTTTTATAAAGTTTTACCGGAATAATTTTTTGAACAAACATATTACCTATATAATGCATAATGACGCGGTATTGTGGCAATCACTTTTTTAAGAAGAAATATTCTGGTTAATATTACCGGTTCATTAAGGATTAGAATCAGTGTTTTAAAGCACAAAACACAATAATTCATAAGAAGAAATAATCTGGTTAATATTTGTGGTTCATTAAGGATTAGAATCAGTGTTTTAAAATCTCGCCTCACTCCGGGGTCGACCCTTCCGGGTCACTGACCCCCTCTCTCTGAGGGTTCGAGTTAATAGTTAGATCCTACTTGCACATTGACCCCTCTGACTCCCGAAACCCCCCTATTGAACCCTTGACACCCGGGTCAGAGGGGTCAAATGGGTCACTGCATTTTTTTTTTTTTAAAGAAAAATTATACACAAAATGATGTCATTTGATGTGTAAAAACAAAAACAAAAACTCGTTGTTGCCTAAATTCAGAACTAGATCTAAAATCTGAATCGTTCTATTTCTTCTCTTCCAATCTTCTCTCCTTGACTCAGACTCAGTCTTCCTGCTCCGTTGATCTCCTCCACCGTGCTAGTTCTTCTTTCCTCACCGTTAATTTGTCATGTCGCCGCTCCTCCACTACTATCTATTGAGTAAGGGATCTCATTTCACATACTATTGTAGGTGAATGAAAAGAATAAGAAGGGCCTGAGTTTGATGATATAACTTTTCATTAACTCCATTGGAATATGTATTTTATACTTTTATAGTTTGATTAGCTTGTGATTATTATTTTGTAGATGTAATTGGTTGAATTATGTTAAATATCTTTTGAATCTTTAATGACATGGTGATTTATTTTTTTTGAATTTTTCATATAGAATATATATTTATATTTTTTTAATGTATAAAATCGGGTTAGCGAATTGACCCCGTGACCCCCCAGTTGAACCCATGACCCCGTGACCCCTGACCTCAGCTGGGTCGATGGCCGGGCCGGGTTTTTAAACACCGATTAGAATAACATTTTTGTTATTTACCAAAAAAAATAATAATATTAACATTTTTGCATTATCATGTAATGTGTCTATAGACACGTTTTTTTAAAAAACTAATTAGAGAATTTCCTAAAAAAAAACGAAAATAAAAGAGAAGCCCCAAAATGATGTTCTTATGCTTTGAATACTTTTTACAAAAAAATACATGTAAAATACATTTTTTCTTTTTTGGTGAGAAAAAATACATTTTTTCATCGAACTTAAATTCTGTCAATTTTTGTCAAGTGATAACGTTAAATTTTTAATTAATTTAGATAGAAATTATTATTTATTTTATATATTATTTAGTTGCGGTTTAAAAACTTAGTAATAAAATGTTAAATCATGCATTGAAATAAGTTTTTGTGCACAATAAAACGTATACATGCAGTGTGATTTGTTAGTCACCCGCAACAAGTCCCACATCAAGCATGTTGATGTTAAATTATTATTTTTATTTTTATTTTATTTCTTGGATGTAATGGTTTAAAGTTGTACATGTGTAACGAGAACTCTCACATATTCACATGGAACATTCGATAAACACCAGCAAATTACAATGCTTATAAAATAAAAATATTTTTATCATAGTGATAATGATGCATAGAAAATACGAGTTATACTCCCAATGACCTGAAAGAATCCACTATCACTGACTCATGGACCAAAGATATTAGTCAAATTTAGGTGACTATTGACTAATATCTGAGCAATGACTTAATAAAAAAATGTACTTCAAACAGGGACAAGACACATCATTTACCAATTGCACATTAACCATTCTTAGTTATCGTCAAACGTTGGGTGCTTTCAAGTTTCTAAGTGTACATCAAATCAACAACCCCAATGAGAAAACCAACTACTTTGACCAATTTTTCTGAGATTTTCTTTCTCCCTTTTCTTCTTCTTCTTCATGTCTCTGCTTTGTTAGCATCCCCAACAGCAGAATCAGTGTATGGCCCTTTCCTCAAGTGCCTAACAAACTACACAAAACTTTCAGACCAAATAGTCTTTCCTCAAACCAACCCTTCCTTTTCCTCAATTCTCCAAGCCTATATTCGTAATGCCAGATTCAACACCACCACAACTCCAAAACCCTTAATTATTGTCACTCCCTTTGAACAATCCCACGTTCAGGGTTCTGTGATTTGCACCAAAAGCATTGGGATTCAACTCAAAATCAGAAGCGGTGGCCATGACTTTGAGGGTATCTCATATGTCTCCAATCAACCCTTCATTATCCTTGACATGTTCCATCTCCGGAATATCAGTGTAAATATACAAAGCGAGGTTGCTGTGGTTCAATCTGGTGCCACGCTTGGAGAGGTTTATTACAGGATTTGGGAGAAGAGTAAAGTTCATGGCTTTCCTTCAGGGGTGTGTCCTACTGTTGGTGTTGGTGGACATTTGAGTGGAGGAGGGTATGGTAATATGATGAGAAAATATGGACTATCTATTGATAATGTTATTGATGCTCAAATAGTTGATGTCAATGGTAGGATTCTTAATAGGGAATCTATGGGGGAAGATCTTTTCTGGGCCATTAGAGGAGGGGGAGGAGCAAGTTTTGGTGTCATATTATCATACACAGTTAAGCTAGTTCAAGTACCAGAAAAGGTTACTGTTTTTAAGGTTGTGAAGGCTTTGGAAGAGAATGCCACTGAGCTTGTCTTGCAGTGGCAACAGGTTGCTCCACATACTGATGATAGGCTTTTCATGAGGCTGCTCTTGCAGCCTGTGACTGTGAGTTCTAAGGTTATAAAGAAGCAGAAAACCATTAGAGCCACTGTTATGGCTTTGTTTCTTGGAGGGGCTGATGAAGTTGTCACACTGTTGGGGAAGGAGTTTCCTTCCCTTGGTTTGAATAAGGGAAATTGTTCTGAAATGAGTTGGATTGATTCTGTGCTTTGGTGGGGTAATTTTAACAATGATACAAAACCAGATGCCCTTCTTGAGAGGAATATCAACAATGCAAGTTTCCTCAAGAGGAAATCTGATTATGTTCGGAAGCCGATTTCGAAAGATGGGTTGGAAGGGATATGGAAGAAGATGATTGAGTTGGGAAAGACAGGATTTGTTTTCAATCCTTATGGAGGAAAAATGAGTGAGATTTCATCTGATGCTACTGCATTTCCTCACCGTGCTGGGAATCTGTTCAAGATTCAGTACTCGGTGAATTGGGACGAACAAGGAGAAGCATTTGAAAATAATTTTACAAGTCAGGCTAGAAGGCTTTATAGTTACATGACCCCATTTGTGTCCAGTAATCCAAGAAGTGCCTTCTTAAATTACAGGGACCTTGATATTGGTACCAACAATTTTGGAAAGAATAGCTATGAAGAAGGAGTTGTTTATGGAGTCAAGTACTTCAATGACAATTTTGAGAGGTTGGTCAAGATCAAGACTGAAGTTGATCCAGAAAACTTTTTCAGGAATCAACAGAGTGTTCCAACTCATCCAGGTAAGTAACTGAATCAAATAATGAAACTGATTATTAAATTGATGCGTATGTTTTTTCCTTTGTTATTGATTGATTGGCCTAATAGTTCTTATTTTTTTGTGTAAATAATTTGATAATAATTGTATGGATTTTGAGTAATTCATGAAATTGCATTACTTCATTTCCTGCTAATGTGAGTGTCAGTTGCACTGGGCGTTGGTAGAAATTATCAATCATGTTCAATGTAAAACATAGTATTCCTGTCTCTCTGAATTTTGTATGTGCGATTTTCTGGAATAGATCCTTGAGCACTCCTATTTATTATCTATATTGTTTCACTATTTCATATGATTTTGTTCATTATAAAAGCTCATGAAGCATCCAATCATTGGTAAACGTTGTTAGTGCATCAATTAGAAAATATATAGTTTAGAAACCAACTATCCATGCAAGCTGCTTTTACTGCTCTTGTTTTCTTTATTCTATTCTTCATAATGGAGATATGACATTTTATTTGGTTGTTTTGAGCTAGAAAAGTTTTGGGGTTAGTTAGTAAGATTGGAAATAAGAGGGCGAACCGGAGCAGTGGTAAAACTGTTCTTTCATGACTGAAATGAGGGTTCAAATCCAGGAAACAGCCTCTTTGCAATTATGCAAGGGTAAGGCTGCGTACAAGGATTTCCTCCACCTCACACTCGCTAGTCGGGTTTAACCGGGAGTGTTTTTAGTAAGACTGGAAATATGGTGGAAAATGTAAAGAACTAATTCAATCTAAAAGCTTAAGCTGTTGGATGAGGCTATAATTTTTTTGCAAAAAATACATTTGAACTCTTGTCATTCATTTTTGTTTTCCTAACCTTTTTTAATCTTTTCCAATTACGCCATGCATAAGCTTGAACATGTTGCTTTTTTCACAACCATGAATTATGTCCTGATTGAGATCAGGAGTCAATAGGAAGTAATGCCTGTGGTTATGCGGGTGTTTCTCACCTAATCAATTTGGCACATGGAATAGCTGGAATTGTAAGTTCAATATTCCAATTTACTATTGCTATATATACCAGTTCTCTTTGGTCAAAGCAAATAAAATCGAATACCGATCAATCAGTGATGTTATTTCTACCTGTAATGTACTTCTAGAAAACAGATGAGAACAAATTAAATACTTTTTTAGTTACATCTTAATAATGTAATCTCTTCTAACACAAAATATAGGTTGCAGGATTCATGTTTGAATGCCTTTCCTTCACTGATTGCAGGATTGGACACTGGTGCCAGTAAATCTGGTGCTGGCAAATTGTTATACTCCAGCCTATATAGGGAACTGATGGTAAAGATGGTATGGTTGCTTATCCTTGAATTGTTCACAAGATTATTGTAATCATACATGGACTTAGAATAGTTGGGTTGTTTTGTTTTTTCCCTGGAAAGAAAAGATGTAGATAGAAATTTCATATCAATAAAATAAATTTTTCTGTTTAATTGGTTAAAATATGAAAGTAAGCTGTCTTTGCAAAGGATTTTGTCACATTGTACATGTTCAGTTTCTATCTTTGTCATGCTGTTTAATTGGTTATATCTCAATAATTGAAAGTATATATTGGAAGTGTAGATGAAAACTAGTCAGATTACACATGGCCATGATTTACGAAATATATAATACTTAAACAATTTTTTATCATCACTAATTAGTAACATCAACCAAGTTAACTAGGAGGAATTGCATCTGTTATGCCATGCGAGACCTTCCATGATATAAAACATCATTAAAACCATTGACATGAGTCATGATATAGCAGTATAGGAAGAAAAGAAAACAATACCCAAGCAATACGAGTCTCATAACTTTAACAAGTCATTCTCTTTTAGATAGTCAACATTGAGTCAATGACAAGACAATCAAATGTATTTCAAATTAAATTCAACACTTGCATTTATCTACATGCATATATAAAAGTTTAGGGTGATGTTTCTGTTATGCATGTATTCAGAATTGGTTAGTGGGAAAAATTGCGAGATCTGTAAGAAACTCTTGAGCCCAGGTATTTAGTTTGAGGGGAAGTTGAGGCTTTCTGAGTTTATTTTCTGCATTTTATATTATATTAGTGTATGTAGAAAGAGGCTATGCCTCTATTGTTAATGAATTCAAATATTGTATTTTTCTGGGTTCCATCAATCACACATTCAATATTGATCAAGGAGTATGAGTTCTTTCCAAACAAGTTTCAAAGAATTTAAAGAAATCCGTTGTCTTTGTAAGCACCCATTAAAGCACCGCTACACATAATGATGATCATCATTCAACCAAAAATATACAGTCAATAGGCACATCCAAAATATAATGGGTATAAGTTAAATTGCTTACGAAATATATTGGAGCACAAATCAACTCCCACTAATATATATACTACAGCCTGTAAAATGTTTTCTAAAGTATACTAAACAGTGAACATTTCTTAGTTCATCTTCTAATTTTTAGTTGTTTATTTTTTTATGTATTTAAAGTAACTATAAGAGTTGGTTAGGATAGTAAGCGAACCATATTCTTATCGATGTTTGGTGTTTTTATTGTTTTTGTTTTGCTTTATTTTTTATATTTTGCTTTGAAATGCAAACGTGTGGTGAGATAAATGCACGTTATCCATGAACACGAAGTACACCAATACATTTGGAAATTGATCGCATGAAAGTGTAGAAAAAATACCGACACGCATTCTCGCGTTATTAAACAGGGTTTACATCTATCATGTCACATGATACCAAAATTTTTTCTACACACATAACATTTTGTGGCGCCCACACTTTCTAAAATAAAATAAAAAACTAATGCACGCAAAACGAATCTCTATAACATTACACAATCACTTTTCCTATGATATAACTCTTATAAAACCCTTATTAAATTATAAGATAAGATTGGAACAATATGAAAAAAGTAAAGGAGAATATCATTACTTAATGACAGCAAAGCTCAATTATTAGACAGTGCTATTAAGGAAGGCATAATATGTGTGGTCCAATGTGTCTTCTTCTCTATCAAACCATACCAACCCTTTACTAATTCTTCCATGATTTGAACCAATGGAAAAATCAAATCCTCTTCCATTTCTATCCATTATTGTTCTTCTTCTTCTTCATGTCTCTAACGCTCTGGTAACCCCATCAAGAGAGTCCATGTATGGCACTTTTCTTCAGTGTCTTCAAAGCCACACAAACCAACAAGATCAAGTTTCCAACATAATCTATGCCCCAACCAATGCATCCTACAACTCTCTACTTCGAAACTTAGTTCGAAATGGCCGGTTCAACACCCCCTCCACCCCAAAACCATTACTTATTGTCACCCCTCTGCATGAAAATCAAGTACAGGATGCAGTGGTTTGTGCCAAAAGCATTGGTGTTCAGCTCAAAATCAGGAGTGGGGGACATGATTTTGATGGTGTTTCATATGTCTCTGAGGTGCCCTTTATTATCCTTGACATGTTCAGCTTTCAGAATGTCACTGTAGATATACAAAATGAGATTGCTGTGGTTCAAGCTGGTGCAAGTCTTGGACAAGTTTATTACAGGATTTGGGAGAAGAGTAAGATTCATGGGTTCCCTGCAGGAGTTTGTCCAACTGTAGGTGTAGGTGGCCACTTGAGTGGAGGAGGGTATGGTAACATGTTAAGAAAATTTGGGCTATCTGTTGATAATGTTATTGATGCCAAAATTGTTGATGTCAAAGGTAGGATTCTTAATAGGAAATCTATGGGGGAAGATCTTTTCTGGGCCATTAGAGGAGGGGGAGGTGCAAGTTTTGGAGTCATATTATCATACACAGTTAAGCTAGTTCAAGTACCAGAAAAGGTTACAGTTTTTCAAGTTGACAACACTTTGGAGCAGAATGCCATTGATATTGTTGTCCAGTGGCAGCAAGTTGCTCCACATGCAGATGAAAGGCTTTTCATGAGGCTGCTCTTGCAACCTGTGACTGTGAGTTCTAAGGTTGTAAAGAAGCAGAAAATCATTAGAGTCTCAGTTTTGGCTTTGTTTCTTGGAGGGGCTGATGAACTTGTAACAATGTTGGAAAAGGAGTTTCCTTTGCTTGGACTTAAGAAGGAAATTTGTAAGGAAATGAGGTGGATTGATTCTGTGCTTTGGTGGGCTAATTATAATGATGGCTCCTCACTGAATGCACTGCTTGATCGAAACCATTACTCAGTGCATTCCCACAAAATGAAATCAGATTATGTGAAGACACCAATTTCAAAAGAAGGGTTGAAATTGATATGGAAGAAAATGATTGAAGTGGGAAATGTTGGGCTTGTTTTCAATCCTTATGGGGGAAAAATGAATGAGGTTACTTCTGATGCTACACCTTTTCCTCACCGTTCAGGGAATCTGTACAAAATTCAGTACCATGTGAGTTGGCAGGAACAAGGAGCTGTTGTAGACAAGAATTTTATTGGTGAGATTAGAATGCTATACAGTTACATGACCCCATTTGTGTCAAAGAATCCAAGGAGTGCCTACTTGAATTATAGGGACGTTGATATTGGTATCAATAGTCATGGTTTAAATAGATATGAAGATGGGAAGGTTTATGGTATCAAGTACTTCAGCACAAATTTTGAAAGGTTGGTGAAGGTTAAGACTGCAATTGATCCAGAAAACTTTTTCTGGAATGAACAGAGTATCCCAACACTTCCAAGCAAGGCATAGGGAACACAACCGACAATTTTAATGGGAATAGATCCTCTCATGTGGAAAAGTGGTCACGTGGTCATGTTATTTGATCACAACCACTCATTTAAAAATTATATATTTTTCTCTCTCTTATCTCATCATCAATGAGTGATTGTGATCAAATAACATGACCACATGACCACTTTTTCACATGAGAGGATCCACTCAGAGTTAGTTATTACAGTATGGAACTTGAGTAGTTCTAGAAATTAGATCCTTGTAGACAGTTCCCTTGTTTCTTAGATTTTCTCCTTCTTCATATATTGTTGTCTTTCACTTATATATTACAAGCTAAAATTTTATTTTTTTTATGTTTATCTACAAAATAAGTATTCATGATGCATTCTGATTTGGTTTGGAAGAACTTGTTAAAACAAATTTTGAAATACAAATAAGTTGCTTTGAACTTATAAATTGAATATTCCAACAATAAGTCTTTGAAAGAGTTAAAAAGAAAACTTAGGCAATAGTTGTTTTTATAAAAATTTCTAACTATATTAATCTTAATGATTTGTCAAATTTTCATTCTTAAATAATCACCTAGTGTCTTGCCATATATAGTTTAGTTTAAAATGCATTTATGGCAATGAACTTTTTTACAAAAAATTACTCAGAATAAGTACTTGCATTAATAAGGGTAGCCTAGTATTTTTCTTTTCTAGCAAATCCTTCCAACTTTCCTTATTTGGCTCTGGCTTGTAATGGTTGTTTATATTTCGTAGCTTATAATATCATGCTTCTTTGTTTTTCTTGACTATGAGTTTATGCATTTTATTATGAAAAATATACTTTGAATAAATGCATAAATTGGGGAAAACTTAACTTTAATTTCCAAATGAGATTGGCTTAGTGGTTTAAAAAGTACCTTGATTGCTTGGGTTTTAGTCTTGAGTCTAGCACCTAAAATAATTCATTCCCCGAAATAAACTAGGTCGACGTCTGATATGTATCCTTAAAATCAATGTTATTAAAATTAGTCTGCTCGTTGACCTCGTCGAGGTACTGGATTACTGGTTCAATCAGTGGGTCACTGATTCAACCGCCTGACCCGGTAATTATATGCAATTTTATAATTTACTTTAAAAAATTATAAACATACTCAAATATCTAAGCAAAAATGACAAAAAATTCAAATATTTTAATATAAAAAATAATAAATCACATGTTATTAAACAATAAAGGATAAAAAAATATAATGATCGTGATACAGGGCTTTAGGTTCCGAAAATGACATTTCTAACAATAAATCAAATCAAAATTTTCTGCATAGCGCATAATTAAAATAATATTTGTAAGTTAATAAACAAAAAATATATTTAAATATGTCCATTATAATTTTATTTTTTTTTGAAAAAATTTGCAATTTTTTTGGGACCGGGACGGTAGGATGGCAGAAATAATAAAGGAAGAGAGATAATAAGAATTATAATGTGAATCAATTAATATAAGAAAATAAATAAACAAAACGAAAGTATTTTGAGCTGACCGGAGATAATAAGATTTATCAATGACGATTTTTTTTTCGTATCTTGAGTTTAGATTTTTGCTGAAAACTCTGACAATTTAAATTATTGTAAATTAATTAAAAATGGCAGAAAAGAGTGTGCTTTAACTGACTTAAAGAGATGAATCTTGTATCGCAAAAAAGAAAAAAGAAAAAAGAAGAAGAAAGAAACACACATTCCTCCCCGTTTTAGCATTTATCACATCATTACAAACTCAAATTTCTGTTCGCCGACACAAATGATGGGGTAGAGAAAAAAAAGGGCAAAAAATGAAAAGAAAAAGAAATCACGTAAAGGGGTGTTAAAAATATAAAACGTAAAAACAACACGAAACGTAAAGTTTCTATTTTCTATCACTTATGGTCAAGATACAAAATTGTATATGTGCATGTAAAAAAAAAATCACATAATGAACATGTGTGTTGAGTCACTTATCTGTTTAAAAAGGAAAATTATTTTTCATAACCAAATATCAAAATTATAAACAGTGATAACTAACAAGTAATGGATAATCAATCTGCTCTAACTGCTTTATACACTATGTCGATTTTGGATCATTACTCATCAAGATATAATTCCACTTCTTTCATTACACACAATGATCCAAAAACACAAAACGATTCTCATAACATAACATATAATAAAATTGCAGCTTTATAAGACATAATTATAAAAAATATATAAAAAAAGATATTAAGATATTTTGAATATGATTTGGGGAAAATAAAAATTAGGTTTTATTTTATTTTATTTTTTTGTAAACCTTCTTTTTATTAAATTTTTAGTTTTAAGTAAAAAACGGTCAAAATGGTAAAAACGTAAGTTTTTACCTTTTTGACATTTTTACGTGGCGTTTCTATCAATTTTTATTAAGAACATTTTTTACTTGAATTTTAAAATGCATTTTGTAAAAAACGTACTTTTTGACCAACAATGCATATGAAAACTTGATCAATTCGGTGGAAGGGATAACAAATTCTTTTAGCATAAACTATTTTTAATTAGTTTGGGCTGTTCGCAGTCAATTTTTTATTGGACCCTTGCTAATCTCTTACTCTTCTTAACTCAAAACACTAATGCCTAAACAGTTACAGAGCAAGATTCTGGCCCAAAATTTCTGAGAAGAAAAGTTCAAGAATGATAGTCTCAGCCCAAATGTAGGGCCATTTCTCATTTGAGAAATAATTTGAGTATCCTTTAATACATTAATACTCGCTCAAGAGCTCGTTTATTTCAAAACCAAAAATGACTTATTTGGTTTTGGAATTTAGAAATTTTGAAGTATGGAATTGGATAACTAAACTTTTTTCATATATAAAGTAAATTAAATTTTATATCAACCAAGTGATTTTGTTTTGCAGGAAATCATTATACTATTTGTAAAAGAGAAAAATATTTCTCAAGGAGTCTGATATATATTTATTTCTGTCCACCAAAAAACTATGTCATTTTATTTATTTATTTTCTTACATTAATTGATTTATCTTTGAATGATTATGATTCTTTTTTTTTCTACTTTCTTTATCACTATTGATCTATCTTTATACGATTATGATTTAGAAGCCGGAAATAAAGTTATCTTAAGCAAAGTACAATCCGTTTGTAAAATGCAGATAAAACTCAAAACATTTAACCTAATTTGAAATAATATAGGTGTTTTACTTTCCTTTTATAACTTTTAAGGAAGACTCCAAACACCAACATATTTATAACTTATGACGACTTCTAATACACTTCATTATTTACAGACTCTACTTGCCTCAAAAGATAAACTCTGCTAGTCCAAATCCAACAAAATAAAGTCGAGCCCCAATTTTATAATACTTCTTTGAGCGCGAAAATCAAAGTCCAATCACATAACGTAGGATTTTATTTTTGTTAAGTATGACTCTGCTTTGTATTTACGCCCGTTTGGATGGGCTTTTAAAAAAAAGGATTTTTTATATGTTGTTTTTTTAAAAAGTACTTTTTTGAAAAGTTAAAGTTATTTTGTGTTTGGATGTAATATTTGAAAAATGTTTTTAAGAAAAAAATGATATTTGGGTGTTAAAATAAAAAAGCACTTATTTCTTTGCGTCATTTTATCAAACACCCATGGTGACCGTTGAATCTGCCTCAGCCACTCACACAAGGGATGGTTTTGTTCCTTCTTCTCCTCGTCAGTACCCAATCTTTGATTCAAGCACCAGTGATTCAAAAGCTCAACACTTTTTTTCCATTTATCATTCTGTTTGTATTTTTCAGACCAAACATGGGTTTGGTGTTTCCTTCATTCTCCCGTCATTGGTTTCATCACATCAACCATCACCAACCACCCCATCCTCTCTCTCTCTCTCTCTACCTGTGACTTTTTTGTGGGAGTTCCAGAGAGCAAGATACTGGAACAAGGTGGCTACCATGAAAGAAGATGGAAAGGAACGAAGAAGATGGAAAGCAACGAAAGAAAGCACTGGATGATAAATTGCTTCTAACTTCTCCTTTTTCCAAAAGTCAGAAATTTTGGCTTTTACAAAAAGCAGTATTTTAACTTTTTCCTTAACTTCTTCTTTTTTAAAAAGTTAGTCTCCAAACACCAAAAAAATTATAAAAGTGCTTTTTTTTATAAAAAAAAAGGACTTTTGGGAGGAAAAAAGCCAATCCAAACATGCACTTAGTTGACTTTTATATTTCCCAAGATTTATGAAACACTCACACTCTTCGACACTCTGACACTCTCAACACTCCAACTTGCGTGTAGAAACTCAAAAAAAAAAAAGATTCAAAGGTTTCCTTGCATTGCGTTTTTTATTTTAACTATTAAATTCGTTATATTACTATTACTATTTTATTGAATTTAATATAAATATTTGTGATATCTTATGTTTCTTTGCAAAATTAATGAGTATTATAAGTTTAGCTTTATTTTTTTGTTAAATTATTGAATATTAAATATAATATACACAACATAAATTAAAATATTATTTAATATCAAAACGTGTCTTAACGTGTTGAAATCTAACATTTTTAGAATTAACGTGTCGGAGTGTCGAGTCGAATCATTTCCCATGTCTCGTGTCGATATCGATACTATATAAATTCAACAGTGTTTAAGGATCACCCATGTAAGAGTGTAGGGGGCAACACTTGTGCTCGTAGAGGTGGATCTCATGTCTCTTTGCAATTTATTTTACTTAATAATTTGGGTTTGAATCTATAAATAGTTTATGTGGCTTAAGATTTTCTAAACTTATTTATATTTTTTTTTGTAATTGATTGCATTGTAACCAATGCGATATAGAGAATATAGTGATAGATTTACAAAACACAGCCCTATATTTGGATGAATCATGATGAGCCGTGCCTTCTGTTTTTCTTCCCTTTTTTTACTTGCAATTATGTATGTGATTGCTCTGGTTCTAACTTATTTCACATCAGAATATATGCATAAGATCTTTCCAATTTTTATGTTTTGAAAATCCTTGATTAGTGTATTTTAAAATTGTGGTTATGAATTATTTTTGGAAGATAAATTTTGCACCTTAAGCAATAGCATTTTCGAACAGTTTTTGCTTGATTCGAAATTCAAATGCAAGTGAGTGTGTCATTAAATAAGTTTTTTTATGCAAAGAACCTAACCAATCGAGTAATAGATAAAATGTATATATATAAAAAATGGGGAAAATGGGGATCATTTTAAAGATGTAAAATTGTGTCATTTTAAATGAGAGAAAGATATAAATAAAGGAGGAGAGAGTGAACAAAAAAATATAAAGGTGTGAGTCCCACCTATTTGTGAGAGTGAAAGGATATAAATTATGTCATTTAAAATGATAAACATTTTTCACATGAAAGTAGTATAATAATTCAAACCGCGTATTCATTAACTTCTACATATCGATAGGTTAACGTAGGGGTTCATGTTCGAGTTACGGAAAATGCTTTACTAGAACCGGCTGGATTATAACCATTAGGTCTTTATAAAAATGTAATTTCAAGTATATTATACCAAATTACTTAGATAATAAGACATGACAAAGTAGTTGAAGTGAATTATTCAATTAAAGTGGAATTAGAAGATTTGAGTATATTTAACTTGGCCTAAAAAAAATTATCCATTTTAAGCCCTTTATAGGAACCTAGTCACTAACTAGTAGGGGGAAAAATATTTAGTGCTCCAGGTCCCACGTGGTCCTTCCATTCAATGAATGACACTTGTACAAAAGTTTATATTTTATTTTTCTCTCTCATCTCTCTTCAATAGTTGTCTCATCTTGATTGGTTTGGACTACTGAATCAATGGTGGTCCAGGACCACCAAAATTCTTCTCCTACTAGGGGTGAAACTAGGCCGAGCCGGCCTACAGGAGCTTACGGCTCGGCCTACGTCAGACCAGACTTGACCTAGTATATTTCGTAAAATAGGTCAGATTTGAGTTTTGAAAAAATCAATTTAATAAAAAGGTCGTAAGTCCACTTTTACAAGGTCTGGCCTATAAGCTTACAGGCCAGCCTATGTTATACTATTTATTATAAATAAATAAAAAAGAATAAGTATGTCTTGAAGAAAAAGCAAAAGATATAAATTTAATCGATTGCAATTATTTATAACTTAATTATATTCGATTATATTTTAATAGAAATCTGACTTTATTTCTTATGTAGGGGAACCAACATCTCAGCATATTAGATTGTGTATATGAATATTATTAAAAGATTTTTGGGAGAAGTTACACTTACTACAAGAATCATGATGTGTTTGTTGGATTCATGTAGTTATTTTAGTTTACATAGTATGAATTTGTTTGTTGAATTTGATGAAATATATGTTATTTAGTTTGAGCATTTTGCTTTTGGAAGTGACTTAAATGCAGATTGTATGAGTTTTGTTGTGATTCATGATTGTGTTTGAACGTTAATGTTATGATTTTCGATTTAGCAACAGAAATTGAGTATTTTGTAAAGTTTTTTTTTTTTTTTTTTGGTAATCAACAGGGGCTAAAACACCCCCAACAAAAGACAGAAACCAGAACAAGGAAAAACAATGCAGAAAATAAACTAAAAGAAACACTAAAAACTAAACTCCCGAGGATAGCACAGCATCCTAATTAGCAGCAGTGTCCCGTCCTGGATCCAGAATATCCGCAGCTAGCAGATTTAGGAGAGCCCAATGAGGAGAAGAGATTGAAGAGAGACCAAGGGAGTCATCCAAGGCTTTTTTCGCAATCCAATCAGCACACATGTTAGCCTTCCTAGAGATACCATTTTGTAAAGTTGATTCATGGTTCTGCTTGAAAGTTAAAAATTAACAGGTTAACGGACTAGGCCGAGCCATTTATTTTTTTATAAACGGGTCAAGTCAGACTAACAATTAGACTCGTACTAGACTTGGATCAGGTCAAATTAAATTTTTTTAATATAGACTTAAACTTTTCAAGATAAAACTCGACCCAACCCAGCCCACTTTCACCCCAACTACAACATGCAAACCTGCACCACCACAACATAAAGTACACAGAGATACCAAATCTTGTATATGATCCCAAGGCATATCTTTATATAAATGACATGATTTCGATCGAATAAAAAAGCAAATTAGTTAAGGTACACGTAAGTTAGTTCATGTTTCACTCTATTAAAATAAACAAAAAAAAAGAGTGGGGTAAAGTACACAGTAGTAAAGTGGATTAGAGAACAACAATAGGGCCCGTTTAGATAGATTTTTTTAAAAAATATTTTTTGTTTGGGAAAAGTATTTCTCATTCCAGATCACATAAATTATATTATTTTACAAGAGATATGGACACAGATTAAATTTTTTATTTAAAATTTAAATTAAAAAAATAACTCATTTTCTCTCTCCCATGATTTTCATTTTTCTGTGTTTATCTCTCTCCTAAATTAACATAACTTATGTCATTTAAAATGACAAACATCCTAGGTAACCGACGCGAGTCGGACTGGACATAGTCGAGGCGAAGCCCCGGAAACCAATAGAGCAATCCAACAAAATGACAAACATCATGCCCTTTTTGTTTTGTTTATTTTAAAAGTGTTTTTTATAAAAATTAAAATTATTAAAAACTTTAAAAAAATAATTGATTTTTGAAAAAAAAAATTAATTTTTGACTTCTACTTTTGTCAGAAGCTAAAAATTTTAACTTCCAAAAAAAAAATATTTTTAGCTTTTTTTTATAACTTTATTTTTTTTTTAAAAGCAGATATACAAACACATTTTTTTTTCGAGAATTTTTTTTTTCTTAAAAAAAATTCATCCAAACGCCATAAAAACTCAAATATGACTCAATTGGTCTCAAATCCGTTACTTCTTGTTACCAATAGTTGATTGATATTATAACTCTTTCATAACTTATTGTGGTTCGAATTGAATGCATTCAAATCAAAGACTAGAGATATTTTCTATAGTTCCTTATAGAGGCCCAACATCTTTACCCAGACAAAGCCAAGAGTTACACTTACTTTGTAAGAGTTTATTTGTCCTTTTGTCTGTTGGCCCAAACAGTTAGCTCTGAAGGGTTTAACAACCATTGCATCATAGTATCATACCATTATTGCAAGATTTAGCTTGCAATCACTAAGGCAGGACCATACGCATCATTGGTACTGTTTATGAAAATGACCAATTGAATTATTGAGGGGTATTCGCGGCATCCTATGATCACGAGAGAAATTTCTTTTGCCACGGGTGTGAGTAAATCGGTTTGGCTTGAGTTTAACTCGATATAAATCCAACTTAGTATTTTGACATATATGCTGATTTTATAGATTAGGTTATGGCCCAATCATGTTCTTATTAATTATTAGGTTAACATTGGGTCAATTCGATACATTGACAATATGTATAAATGTAATTGTTGTGTTTAATTAAGTCATGAGATTTAAAAGATAAATTTTTTGAATAAAGAGATGTTTAATTATGAATATTTTAAAAAGTTATATTAATATAAAGGATTTTATAATTCTCATGTTGAAGGAGAATTGAAATAGCATGTTGTAGAGATAAAAAATATGTGAGTCCCACGTGTTAGAAAAAATTGTATGTAGGACCCATGTCAGCACAAAAATCGAAGAGTGTATAGGGAAATTTGAATTCTCATGTTGAATGAGAATTATAAAACCCATATATAAATATATTAATCAGTTAAGAAATCATATTATTAATTATCAATTGTTAAAATAATTAGGCTTAAATATGTTTTTGGTCGTTTTAAATATGTAACTTCAAGATTTAATTCTTTTAAAATTTAGGTTTGGGTTTATGTCCTTCATGTTTTATATAAAAAAATATAAATAATAAATATACGATTAAATAATTCATATTTTAATATTTAAATACTATATTATGTTGAATTTAAATTACAGTTATTAATTAAATATAAAATAAATTGGGTTAATTAGTATAAAATATAAGTATAATTTGCATATGGCAGAAATGATTGGTGTAGAAAACACTTGAGTTATGACCATATCGATTCTCTACGACAAATAAATCGAAGTGATTTCATAAAAATTTATTTTAACCCAAAAATTTAAATTATTAGGTGAATGTTACATCAATAATTTTAAGATTTTATAAAAGTTATATTGTAGAAAAGATGATTGTGTCATGTTATAGAGATTCATTTTCCGTGCCTTAATTTTTTTTTCTTCAAAAAATACGAGCTTCACAACAATTACAACAATTTTCGACGGAATTTTATTGATTTTCCATCGAAAATTTTCGACGGAATCCATTTTTCGTCGAAAATAATTACAACAATTTCCGACGGAATTTCATTGATTTTCCGTCGAAAATTTTCGACGGAATCCATTTTTCGTCGAAAACCATTACAACAATTTTCGACAGAATTTCATTGATTTTTGGTCGAAATTTTTTGACAGAATCCATTTTCTGTCGAAATTTTTCAACAATAATTTTCGACGGAATTAAAAATTCCATCGAAAAATTTGTTAACAATGGAGGAAAATTCCACGGCCTGAATTCCGTCGAAAATTATATTTTCGACGGAATTTTCACCATTTTCGACGGAAAAGTTCCGTCGAAAAAATGAACTTTTCTAGTAGTATATTATGTATATAAGAAAAGTAATTATATCATGTTCAATGATGAATATAAACCCCATAATTTTATATTTCTATAACAGACGCCCCTTACATAAGAATTCATCTGACTTATAACACGCATACCTCATTTTCTTATGTTAAAAACTCTGCAATATGGTACAGTTAAAAACTCTACAATATTTAACTATTTCACGAGAAACGAAAGAATAAAACTTGACTTCAAAATGTGAAGCATTTTCTACTGTAACTCTTATTTAGATGAACATCTTATTTCTTACTAAAGGATGAACATAGTATTTCTTCGCAGTCCTTGTGTATCCCCACTAGCCAGATGATCAATCAAATACTTGGTTAACTGGCAAATTAATCATCACTCAAGACTCATTCAAAATGCCTTGGAATCGTGGCTCTTCCAAACTAGTGGTCCTTGTTTAAAGAAACTATTACTCTATTTGCAAAATCATGATGTATTTTCATTATAGTGGTTGAATTGAAGCTTGTGAATACTGATAGAGATGCTATAGAAGTATAAAATAATTTATGTATGTTTATGTTATAACTTTTGAGATAATTGGTTTATGATACCATATATATTAAAACTTTCATCACTCAATAATATCTAGCACACAATCCTTTTTATTCCACTTCTTATAAATATAACTTAAAATCAAGCACAGGTGGATTTGAGCTTAAAATATATGGGCTTATCATTTCTCAAGCTGTCGGGGATAACTTTATCTCCGTCTACTAAATCATAACTGTACAAAGATAGATCAATGGTGATAAAAGAATAGAGAGAAAGAAGGAATCATAATCATTCAAAGGTGAATCAATTAATATAAGGAAATAAATAAACAAAATGACATAGTTTTGGCGTGGCCGGAGATAAACTTATATGAAGTTGCCAGAGAAATGTTTTTCCCAAAATATATAGTAGATTAAAATATTTTGTACGCATTAAATCTAAAGGATCATTCATAAAGAATAATTTTAGAGATGTTATAAAAAATATCAAAACATTAAAGTGTATTTATTTAAGGGAAAAATATATCTAATGTTACTTTAGACAACTTTGTCTAATATTCATCGAAACGACGTCGTTTTGAGGTTGAAAAATTAAAAAATTAGAATGATAAAGACTATTATAACCCTGAAATAAATTGAAATTACAAAAACACTATGATTTCCGCCCCAAAACGACGTCGTTTCGATGAACATTAGATAAAGTTATCTAAAGTAACATTAGAAAAATCAAACCCTTTATTTTATTGGGTTAAGTTTTTTTATCTACCTTTTTTTTAAGCCTATTTTATCTATCAATTTCCATCATCGTTAAATCAGAATTAAAAAAAAATTAATAAGATTTTGATCTAATAATATTGAAAATAATAAATAAAATAGAAATAAAAATAGGTTTTATAAGAGTTATGTTGTAGGAAAAGTGATTGTGTAATGTTATAGATATTTGATTTGCGTGCCTTAATTTTTTATTTTTTTGCTTTAAAAAGTGCATACCCTAGCTATAAAATAAGGTGTGTGTGGGAAAAAAATTTATGTCATGTTAAACGAGGAAGGTAAACCCCATAAAAAAATATAGATAGACTAGTCAGTTTCCGAAAATTGACTAGTCAGTGATTTCTAAAGTGGTGCACGAAGCCCAAGAGGCAAAACTTGGTGGAGATATGAATAATTGAATATGGTCCATCTAAGCATTGTCAAAGAATGCCTGTGTTAGGTTAAGTGCGTGATTTGAGTTGAAAAATTGTACACCATATAAAGCTAGCGTTAATGGTCTACCCAGTTGAACGAGAAACCAAATTGAAACTTTTTTTCCCTCATTCTGAGATGGGAATAACTTCAGCCGCAAATTAAGCTCTGCGTTTATATGAAAGCCGAAAAGGGATGCAGTCCTGCGCATTAAGCGGCATTGAAACTAGCATATTGTGTATGCTTAGTCATAAGCTAAAGCTGCAACTTGCAGAGTTTAAAATCTGTTGGGTGGGTATCAATGTCTTTTTGTGGCTAAAATCTTTCCAACTATTTTGGTAAGTTTCTAGTTTTCACATATGATCCTGATGGGTGAAGTTCAACAAAGTAGGGTCAACCCATGTGGGTACCAAATATGCACATGGGGGTTCTGATTTTATGGAGTATGCTTGATTGACTTATCCTACGTACGTCAAGGATAACATCATACATATGTAATGCTAAAAATTATTCAGTTACACATACTATAGATATATAGTGTTAATTTAAAAGCACACAAAATATGAAGAATAACTATTGAATCGTTTTGAGTTTTCGGACGTGACCCCTACGATTTAGGACATACAAGGGTTAACTTTTAGGGGATACAAAAGTCAACACCTCCATTCGCATCAATGAGTTAAACTCTAGTACTGGTGAATTTATCTGGACTTGGTTCATGAAAATATTTTTTATGTTCCGAATTATCTAATGATTTGATGTTTCATTTCATAATATTAATTTTTTTTTATATCTCTGTTATTTTTTTTTCTTTTCTAATTTTACCCTCTCATTTATACTAAAGATCACTTAAAATGGTGGTCCCGGACCAGAGTAAATTCTCTCGCATATTATGTGATTTGTTACTCTTACTCTTCTTCTTAAGCGTCTTTTTAAAAAAAAATATTACTACCCATAAGCTTGCAATCAGCACATAACGACAATTATGGGGTTGGAATGGTTTCATTGATTCCTCACCCTTATCTCTCGAAGTACGTACCCTTATCTTTTTCTTTTGAGAGAAATTGTTTACTAGATTTTGCCGACACAAGATATGCATATTTTATAAACTAATCAACAAATAATATATCATTTTTATATTTAGACATGTTATTTTAGTTAAATTTTTTTTTCTATTTTTATCTACTACTTTTTAATGAATGAGGATATTCTAATTACCAAAAATTCTTACTACTAACTTACTACTCATCACATCACCATTGGATCAAAAAGAGAGAATGATAAAAAGTTTTTGAAGAGAGAGAAAATGTTAATCTAATGGTGATTAGATAGGTAGTAAGTTGGTAATAGAAAATTTTGGGAGTGAGAATATCCATCCTCTTTTTTAATATTATTAGATCAGAATCTCAACTAATATTTATCTTTCTCTCTTCTCTTAATTTTTTTGATCTAACAGTATTGAAGTGAGATTTGGATAGGCAAGGTAGGTAAAAAAAGAAGATAAGTAAGCCACTAAAGTTAGCCAAGTGATGAGAGATATGGGTAGTTATGTTAGGTGCTATCGGGACTGAATCCTCTTATGTTAAAAAAGACATGACATGATCATGTAAACAATCATAAACATACAAAGATAAATCAATAGTAATAAAAGAAGAGAGAGAAAAGATATTAAAATAGATAGTTACTAAATCATAATTGTTGATTCACCTTTATACGATTATGATTTTTGCACATTGTTGGGTATGGCTCATACTTCGCATGCTGATAAGAGTATTTGTTGTCGGGATCAGTAGAAAGACAATTGGGGTCCCACTCCCAGATGAGCAGGCGGGGGTCCGGGGGAGCCGCTCTAGCGGAGGTCTGAGGGGCAAAGTCCCCAGGCCCGTAGAGGCTATGTACTGTTGTGGGCCTCTGTCTTATTGTAATTTTTCTTTTTCTTAGTAATTTGGGCTTGGGCCCATAAATCTCTGTTGTTAGGATTTTCTAATCCTATTTATATTATCATTGTAAATTGAGTGACTTGTAACGAGTGGCTGTGAGGTGAATATAGTACAGACAAGCTGGACGTAACCTAGATTGGGTGAATCAGGATAAATCATTGTGTCCATTCTTTCTCTCTCTTTCTCTTTTCATTTGAGATTTGTGTGTGATTATCGATTTCCAACACATATGATCATGTCATGATTTTTTTAAACATAAGAGAATCCATTTCCGGTGGTATACGTTCTAGTCCTTCCTCATGTTTTATAAAAAAGTAGATAAAATAACACATCATTTTTATTTTTCAAATATTATCATAAACTGAATGTTTTCATCATATTTTTAAAAATCAAAATTCCCGGTCTAATTTTTTTTTCCTCTACCAAACATCGCAAGGCAAAGGCAAATAAATGGCAAGGACGTACCCAACTACATGTTAGAGGTGTTATCTCGTGATTAGGTCCAATGTAGTTGAATTTACCACCTACCAGCAATCTTGGCACATAGTGCATGAGGACATAGTTAACTCTCGTTCGAATAAATTTTTGGTGTTATTGTTATATTAAAAATTTAGTGTATTCCATCAATAGAAATATTACATGTTAGTTAAAATTCTCTTTTTTCTGTCAAATTATTTTTCTCTCCTCTAATATATATATAATAATATTCTTATTGATAATCTGGGTGCAACAATAATACAATAGATTTAGAGTAATAGTTTTTTCATGTAATAGAAGATAAGAGTTATCTTCTACACACTCATTGGTATAGGTGGGGTCCATTTTTAAGGGAAGAGAGAGAAAAAATAAAATAGGACCCATCATAAATTTATGTGTGTAAGAAATAGATTATATTTTATGCAACATAAGAATAATAAATCCCTAGATTTATTCTCTAGGTGCAATCGTATGCCCGTGAGCCCGTCGACATGCAAATTACACGAACAACAAAAAGCTACGCTAGCGTTGGCAGGTGAGAGTTTCAACTTTCAATCACAGCACTTTGTGGTTCTTAGTTTCGTACACAACTTTTTCCTGCATCACTTTTACATCGTTTTAGAAATAGAATATTTTTATTATTAAATATTTTTACTATAACTTTTAGTTAAGTTATAATCCAAAATAGTAACTTACTATTAAAATAATAAGTGAAGGGTTAAATTGACAAATTTTTTTTATAAATTTATAAATTATATTATGTCTTATTGATAAAATTTCATTTAAGAATATCTTATCAATAAAAATATAATATAATTTGTAAAAATTTATAAATAAAAAAATTTGTAAATATAACTTCTCCAAATAACAATTGGTGTGCAGCTTTTATAAAAAAACAATTGCAGAGGTAGTGAAATAAAAAGTATTTATGTAACAAAAAAGATATGTAAATTTTTATTTCAAAATAAAAAAATGTACATATAAAGTACTTAACTTTACAAGTGGCAATAGTTTTCTTTTTTTGTCAGAAAGTGGTTTTTGGATCAAAGTTTACGTCAACAGTGTCAAAGTTTTCTCTAATGTTATCGTTTATTAATTTAGTGTTGGGAAATCCAGTATGATTATATCAACCAATTTGTTTTTTAAAAAAAAAAATTAGGTAATTTGCAAAGACTGAGAGATTATATATAATATATAAACTTTAAAGGACATGTTGGGCCATTCAGATTGTTGATTAAGCCGAAAATCAGCTTTATAAAAGACCCCTGAACTTTTGAAGTACTATCTTTTCTTTTTCATTTTTCTAAGAAAGCAGTTGCATTAATTAGCTTTTGGGTTTATCATCTATCATTTAACATGACCAGACAAACTTTCCTACACTCACAATATTTTGTGGAGCCCGCAGCAAAAAAAAAAAAACTTCGGCACGCAAAACGAATCTCTATAACATTACACAATCACTTTTCCTATAACATAACTCTTATAAAACCCTTAGCTTTTACTAACCAAAGCTTATAAAATTGTCTACCAAAAGAAAAATACGTAGCAACGTATATGTATTTATCCCAAAATGAAGTTTTTGGCAAAATTATCAGAATATTGAATTTCAACTCGTTGAAAGTCAATTTATTTCGTAGAAAAAATGATAGCTATAAAATAATATATATTTAATTAATTCCATTAAATTTTTTGATAAAATATATTTCTGTTGAAAAGTTCCATCAATTTACAAAGGAACTTAACTAGAATTTTATCAAAATTTTGGATGAAAATATATTTCTGTCAAACCGTTTCGTCTTAATTTGTGAATTTTTTTATAGAATTTTTTTATGGAAAACAGATTTTGTTGCAATTCTCAACAAATAGAAGAATATATATTCCGTCAAAAATTGCAACAAAATGAGCTTTCCTTCTATAATCTTGGATATATATTTTTTCGACGAAATGTAATTCCATTGAAAACAATTATATTATTATTTTTAAAAATATTTTTCATATCAATTTTAATTCAACAACTACCTAATAGTGACATGATAAACAAGTAGTAATTTCAAACTGATAGTACACAACTAAATAAAGATCAATGAACAAAAATACCATAAATAATGAAAAGTATGAATAGTATACAAGTAAATATCACATATACACATCCACCAAAAAAAATAAAAAAAAATATCACATATACAAATGAAAAATGTTAAAGGGACTAGGTGTGAAAAAAAAAAGAGACATGATCATCACCAAGTTGTTCATCTTCATTGTTAGGGTCTTGTTTTGGTGGTAGAATATCATTGATATCCACTTGATATTGAGTATCTAGGGCTATCCAACATTGATTGCGGGATTCTACACAAAAAATTGTTCATCTCTTGTACTTGCCTATGAAATGTTGCTATCATGCTCTCCAAGTGTGCAAGTCGATCCTTAATAGAAGTATTCTCGTCGGATACCTGTGTAACCAGCTTGCACATCCTATGATCCTTTTGCGAGACTCTAAATGGTATCATGTTGGAGATATGTGATTTCTTGTAAGTGCCTGCTTCAGATCCTAATCTATAAATCCGCCCTTTCTTGCCTGGTCCTCCGACCACTTGCACAAATAGGTCACTGTTTGAAGTTGAACTGCTACCTTTCAATCCTGTTGGGGCATGAGTTTTTCTTTCCTCCCTCATCCTTGTGTAGAACCAATGCTCTCAATTGAAGATTTCAATAATGCAAGAGTTTTGATGATAACAAACAAGTTTAGAAGAAGACTTTAAGAGTGATACATCTTAGAACAATAAAAAAAAGTCCAAGGAAGACATTCAACAAATCAACAAATACAATATGATCAAGACATATGACCAAGTCCAACCTGTTCGATGCATGGGATGAACATATTCAATTCTTATATACATCATATTTTCTAAGATATTGTTTTATTTGAAAATCAAGGTCAAGATCTGTTTTAATTATACCTATTTTAGATAATTTAATAACCTAATATCATAACTTATTCTTATTACAAAATTTCATCTTTTCACTTATCTTTCTGTAATATTCTATATCTATTTACTTTTGACCATATTATATTTATAGATGCTACTATTGTGCCTACAATGACCATATTATATTCATAGATGTGCCACTGTTTTGTATCTGTTCATCATATTAATTTCTACAGACAAGTTCAATGCCTATTTATTTGTACATGTAAATATAGGACTTTGTCAACTCATGTTAATATTCATAGATGTGCCACTGTTTTGAAACACCTTAGGCTTTGTCATGTAAGAATGCTATAGGTTATAGGCTTTGTTGTGATTTGAAGGTTAATTTATTTGATGGAAGTGTGGAATGTTGGTGCAGCTCTAATGCATTTATTTTTATTTTTTCACTTTTTGGTGTTCTGCATGATATCTATACATCACTAAGTAAAAAATATTGGTGAAAATTATTTATTCTACTATACTTGGCCTTTGATAAGATGAAAACCGTACAGATGAAAACCCTGCTTTCTCTCTTATGGAAGCACATGAACGGGTGCGTATGCTTTGATTTCTGCAATAGTAGTTGGAGTGTTATCTGTATTGAATACATGCAATCAACTGGGACCTTAGTTGATTTGGAAGACGTTCAGAGAAAGTTCATTGAAATGAAAAAGAAGTACGATTTGATACAAGCACTCAAATACTATAGCATAGATTTTGATCCAGCAACGTGCAGGTTTTACGGCGAAGATACTGGATGGGGGCTAGTTAAGAAGGTAAGTTATCTTGATTTTCCTGGGATGTTGTAGTAAGTTTTATGATAAATATTAGTTTATGCATTTTTTTTTGTTTTCAGGAAATGCATGCTCTAACAAGTGAAATAATATTTTTGAAATATCAGAAATTTTCGGTCTATAATATGTTTGACCAGGTATTTTCCTAAATTTATAAAGAAATGAATGTAGGTAATCTTTCTTTACACAAGAAGAAAAGAAAGAGCTTATGTACATCAACTTCGGGCTCATTTTTATTAACTTGTTGATCGAGAGATAAACAAATAACATTTGACACATTAAAAGAGCAAACATTTGACATGTCAGGAAAGGAAGATGCTTCATTTTCTGTGGATATATTGTTCAAAGAGCATCAAGAAAAAGCTCTTGACCATTTGTATATGTTGCGTAAAAATGCAATGTCTGAGAAAAAACAATTAAGGTTTGTGTATAGTCTTGAAATTTCTAATGCGCATAAAAAGGTGGCATATTTCGGTATGGAATTGGTTGATGTTGTGTTAAAATGGGCATGGAAAAGGTTTGGGTACAATGGGTATTGATTACAAAGTTGATATTTCTTATTTAGAGGAGGCCGTAGAGAAATGGGACCGCGAAAGAGATGACCGCCTTGTTGCTCTTCATGCGGACATAGATAAAGAAATGATGTCAATGCAGAAAGAGATAAATTGATGCAAGTAATTACTTATACTCATGTAATAATTACTACTCTTTATGTGTCTGATGTTTTGCAGAAAATCATATACTCTAGTGTGTCATGGATTTTGAACTACAATGTAAATATCTCAGTTCTCTGGTCTAGATGTTTTTATGCCTAATATTCAGTTGATGTTAAGCCGTGTAAATGTTCTAGTTTTGAGGTGGTTCTGACTAACAATTGACATATTGCATATTAGTGTGTCCTAGATGTATTTTATAAACTCGTGTTTAGAATTTAGTCACTAATTCTAAATTAGAAGCATTGATTTGATACTTTATGTCATGGGTGATTTTTTCATATTCATAAATTTATTCGGGTGGGCAGCCAGGATTGATAATGATAAGGAAGCAATCATTTATTAATTATTGCTATGAGAATGTCGGATGACACTCCTTAGCATTTAGCTATCAAAGTTTTCTCATCATACCTTGCTAAAATGAAATTTAGAATCTGCTATTACATATTACATGCACTTTGTACAGTAGTCTGCACTTTGTACAGTATTTAATGTAGATTCTTTTTACAACCATACATTATATGAGTTCTGGCTGTAGTCCGTTACTGATATATTTTTCTATAACTATTAACAAAGTGACGATAATCTATTTATGAATACAGGTGGAAGAATTGTTCCTAGGTTCCAGAAGTTAACTCCAGAAAAGTTGGGGAATGTATCATCTAAATCTTGATTTCCTCTTGGGGTTAGTTATTTAGAACATTTAGCAGTGGTAATATTCTTCCTGTATCATTTGTTGGGATGGCATGTTGTACACTAAAGATTCTCATGCTCCGTCTGTTTTTACATTTGACTACAAGTAATACTATTTTGTGATCTATTTTGTTTTAAGGCTGGTTTGGTTCGAGAAAATACTTTGGTATAACAAAAGACCGAATCTTGTACATTGAGCATTGTGCAAACTCAAGGGCTGTAAAAATATTTATTAGTGAAGGTGAGGACATGTACTGCTTGACCCTCATTTAAATGTTTTGGATTGGGTTTTATATGATCAGTTGCCTTTTTGGAGAAAGATAACTTTAATATTGCATTGTTTAATAATGTATTTACTACTTTACTGCTTCAGAGTGTGAATTATAAACTTCTTTTAAATATTCCCTCTCTTACTGGTTTTGTGACTATCAATTCATGGATTTTTGTGGAGCTTTATAGAATTGTCTTTGAAGACTGATAATGTCAAAATTAATAGAAGTTGTCTTGTTTGGTAAGTAACAAAATGATCATAGAGGAGACAAAGCGCAGCATTCATGATGCCTTGTGTGTTGCTAGGAATCTTATCCGCACCAATTCTATTGTATATGGTGGCGGTTCAACTGAGATTTCTTGCTCTATTGATGTGGAGGCCGCTGCTGATAGATACCCTGGAGTAGAACACGTATGGATATTAATGTAGTAGTGTCTGGTTATTCCCAAAGTTTTGTTGATTGTTGATATTTCTTTTCCCTGCAGTATGATATAAGGGGGCGTTTGGTATAAGAGATATTTTTTTTAACCGAGAAAAAAAAGTTACCGAGAATATGACATGATTTTTTTTATCCTAGGCAAGTTAAAAAAGGTGTTTGGTATGCCGGATTTTTTGCCGGGAATATTGAGTTATTTTTATAATGCTATGTTGTTGGTTGTGAAATATAAGTGGGAATATGGAATAAAATTATGAAATTACCCATTTTGTTTGAAAATTTATTGCCAATTTTTTTTTTTTTATAATTGGACAGTGTGGGATATAGCTTACAGGTCACTTCTTTATTTCAATATTTTGTTTTTTTTGTGCTATTTCTATGCATACCAAGATTCTCGGTTATAGGATAAAATAAATACCGCAGGTGAAATTGCGTTTAAACTTGCCAATGTCTAGTTCAATTTTTTTTTCGTGGGAGACATTTTAGCCTGGTATCATTTAATATATCTCACACCAAACATGATAAACATTTTTTCCCACCTCACTTTCCTAAGGATTCTATCAAAATCTTTATACCAAAATGGGGGTGCTCCTATCATAGGGGCAGGTGGTGGTATTGGAGAAGAGACAATGGAATTCTCAACATCCAAAATGGAGCATATATTGTTGCAGTTAGGAGAGCAGTTTGGTTCAGTTTTTGATAAAAACTAAATTGAACCAAATTTAATAGTTTGGTTTTAAAATCAAATTGCTTTCATATTTTTCAAAACCGGTTATATTATCTCCAAATTGGTTTGAAACCAGTTTTAGAACCCGTTAAATGTTGAAAATTGATTTTGATTAAAAAGTGATTGAAAACATGTTTTAATGTAGATTCTACATCCTTCTCCAAAGTAATTTTGTCGTTGTTTCTAGTTTCCTTCGTGGTGGTGTTACGTGGGTAGATACATCAGACTATGGACAATATTTCTATTATGTTGGTAAATACACTCAGACTGAAGTAGGACAATATTTCTACTATGTTGGTATGTAACTTATTGTTGCATGGATCATAAGGGTAGATTCTCTGATTGGTGGATTATTTACATATGGGGCCTTTAAGACAGCAAGAGCTCGAGGGGTTTAACCTGAGGATGTTTTTACCCACTGTATTGGGAGGTTCTGCCTAACATGTATATGCATGCAGTTCTTAAATGTAGATTAGAGGACTGCTAACAGAGTTAAATGATAAGGGTGCTGGTAAGCTGTCATCTATTGTGTGGGAGAATTCAGTATCTGTATTAGCAGTGTAAGAATGTTTCTGGCAGTTTCCAAGAGTAAAACATGGCCAAATTTAAAATAATATCAGTTGTGGCTTTTTTTCATTTTATGTTTACCTCATTTTTTTATATTTTTTAGCAAATAGTAATCAAAATGTATTAATTTTTAATAATTTTTACAAATAGTACTCAAATAAGTTCTTGCAGAACAATTTAACAAGCAAAAATTATGAGATATGTAATGGTAAAATAGTTACTTTGTATGATAAGAAAATAAAAAAGCAACTGATTACAGGCTATCGATTATCATTTTGGACACCAAAGTTCTTGGTCAAGCATCAATCACCTCTATATGTGGCACATGTTTGGCTTATAGGTAGGGGTGGCAATTTCTGACACGACCCGCTAACCCAACCCGGACCCGACACGAAATTCTCGTGTTTGGGGCAACCCGTTTACTGTTCGGGTCGTGTTCGGGTTGAAGAAAAATGACACGAAAAAATTCATGTCGGGTTTGGGTCAACCCGTTAACCCGCTCTAACCCGCAAATAATTTTTGTATAAGATTATTATAGTCATTTTAGTGAGTGGTATAAAAAAAAAATAACATACACTTTGGGTTTCAAACAACCATTTTCACTCAGCAGTGGCTTTATTGGAGGTATATGCTTTTATTGGATGTAAAATCAGTGCCTAAATACAGGTTTTGAATGTGAGCATTCTAAAACTCCTGTCAGATCGGGTCGGGTCGAGTCGTGTTAACATGTATAATAATGGGTCATGGTTACATTATAAGGTTATTCGTGTCGTGTCGTGTCAACCCGTAAAATAAACGGCTCGTGTTCGGGTTGAGAATTTTGACACGAATAATTAATCGGGTTGAGGTTTTTCGTGTCGTGTGAAATTCGGGTCAGATTGACACGAATTGCCACCCCTACTTATAGGTGTTAGAATGAAATAATAATATCAATTCAGAGTGAAATGCATATGAAAGATGGTCTTCTCTGTATTCATAAACATTACTCTCACATTAAAAAAATGTAATTTTTTTTAATACAAAATAACATAAGAATCAAGCTACAATGGAATAACCTTAGTCCAAGAACTTACAAACAACATATCTATAGGACTTAGAATCAAATGTAAATGTAATTGATTAATATTGCATGAATTAGCTCAAAGAATACTTATCTTTATGCATGCACATCCATGACTTTAAGCACTTGAAAGAAATATGAAAAATCCACGAAAAAGGTCATTGACATATTTTATAACTTCAAAACATATTTACCAGTTTTACTATTTTGGTTAAGTGTTATAATTATTGGGTAATATAAACATCATGTAACATAAAAACAAACCTACTTTCCTGCACAAACAATGGAAAAGTGGGGTCCACCATTTTTCTTTTCTCTTTTTTTTTATCATTTTCTCCCTCCTCACTTTTGTCTCTCTAGGAAAATCATCTTGAGTCATGTTACATAATATTTCTATAACCCATAATTATTAGTCAAAACCTAACTTAATTTCCTTATTATGATAGTGCATAATCTGGCATCTATGACGTGATGTGAATGGGGTTGAAGGATTTTTCATTGCACGATGCTGTACCAGCATGCTGGGTTTGTCAAGTATACGCACCTTTGATGTGCACCTATATGCATAGTCATACATCTATAATGTTATGTGAGTGGGACTAAGAGAATTTGCAGTGTACACATGACAAATTGGCCCGCCATATACTCGCAAAAAATCTAAAGGTGATTGCCATACTTTCATAAAACAAACGGCAATATTTAAATTTGTTGGGTCCTTGGCCACGATGGACCACGTCAAATGAGCACAATTGTCTTAGTTCTTGAGTTTTCGCTTTTGATATAGAGGAATCTTATATTTATAATTTTTTATTTACAAACTTTTACAAATTACACTATGTCTGAACGGTAAGATACTCTTGAGTAAAGTCTTACCGGTCAAACATAGTGTAGTTTGTAAGTTTATAAAAAGAAAATCTTCAATATAACCCTACTCATTAATATATATGTAATATACATCAGACTAGAAAAGAAAAATCTATGAAGAAAGAAAGCCAATGCAGTCGTTGAAGAATAAGATAAGTGAGAGAAAAATTGTTTGTAATTAAGTCATCCCATTAGAAGGTAGGATATACATTTGAGTGTATACCACTGGTTCTCATACTAGAGAGACTTATCTTGTAATCAATTATTTATATGGTAAAAGTTTTTTGAACTAGGTCATGTAGTTTTTATTCTTCACATTGAAGATATTTTTCACATTAAAAAATTCTTTTATATTTTCTATTCTTCGTCTTTATGATCTTTTGATTTTGTTATTTTTCCCTTTCGCATTGATATTCAGGTCGGGCTTCTCGCCCAAATTGATGCTGGACGTCGTTTCTTGCTTAGATTGCTTATAACAACGCCTTGTTGTGATAGATTATGACTTCATTATTTTCAGCATTGTGTATATATATAGACTATAGTCATACAATTATAAGATACTCTCTAGCTTTTATTAAGTAGCTCTTTGGATGAGCTTTGTTTTTTAAAAAATGTTAATTTTTTTTAAGAAAGAAATCTTTTGACTTATTTTATGCCTTTAGACAACAACTTTTTTTAAAAAAAAATTGGAATTTAAAAAAAGTTAAAATGATTTTTTTTCCAAAAGTCACAATTCCTTACTTTATGGAAAAAGTAGAAGTCAAAAGATTTTGCCCCAACCCCACTCCATCTCACGGCCATCGCAAAATTTTGATCCAATCCCACTCCATCTCATTACTATCATATATCCTTTTTAATAATTTTATATACAAAAAATAATTTTTAGTTTTAACATCCAAAGGTGCTACGAGATATATAATTATTTTCGAGATTGATGGATTTAAGATTACAAGCTCTGCATGGGAAATTCATACGAGCTAGTGATGGATGTGATAGAAAATGTCAAAATATCAAAATATAATTCCAAAATGTAACAAAATTAACAGTTGAAAATGTGCAATCACCCTACTCCAAATGTCACGGGAAGCGTTTCATCTTATGGAAAATTTAAAACCAAAAGAGGTATAAGAAATGAGTTTTATTAATCTTATGTTAAATGTGATAAGTTATTTCATGTCATATGGACAAATTTGTGGGCTCCACCATCTGAAAAAATAAATAAAAGAAAAGAAAAAGATGACACAGTAGGAGAGAAAGTTATCACATGTAGCATAAGAGTAGTTTTTCCCATAAGAAATAGGGAAAAATCAGTGGCGGAGCCACATGTTATGTGGGGGCGGCCTCGGCCCGGGCTAAATTTTAACAAATTGTACTTATCATGTATAATTATATACTTAATTATAATTTGACCCTATCAAAAAATTAAAATATATTTGGTCAGAGATTTGGGTAATGTGTATTAAATTATGTGTTCTATTTCCACTTATATAAAAAAAAATTAAAATATATTTAATAAAATTAATAAAATTATAACTCTTTTTGATGCTATCTGCACAAGTTTTTTATATTTATTATAATTTAAATATATTATAATATGAATTAACTAAAATTAAGAAAAATAAATACACATATAATATTTTGGCCCGGGCTCCGATAAGAGCCTGGCCCCGCCGTTGGAAAAAACTATTCTCATGCTACATGAGATAAGTTTCTCTCCTACACACCCTTCGATAACTATGCCACCTTTTCTTTCCTTTTTATTTGTTCAAGTGGCGGAGCCCACAAGTTTATCTCTATGACATGAGATATCTTATCTCCTTTAACAAGAGATTAATAAAACCCTAAGAAATAAGGGGTAAATATTTCTTCACTCACTTGAGATAAATGTGTCTCAAGCCACCACTTATAATTATGTAATAATGATAATATATTATTATAATATTAAAATTACTTTTCTCTCTCTCTATCCGCATCAACAAACATGTTTTGAAAAGTGTCTAGAGAGAGAGAGGAAAAAAAATACTATCCTTAGTTCGTAGTTACAAGGGGTGGCTTGAGATAAACTTATCTCAAGTGGTTGGAGAAATATTTTTTCCAAGAAATAATATATATATATATATATATATATATATATATATATATATTTAAGCAGCTTGTGATATATTAGTTTATCTCTGTCCACCCAAAAGCTATGTCATTTTATTTATTTATTTTCTTATATTAATTAATTTATCTCTGAATGATTATGATGACCTTTTTCTCTCTTTTCTGTTATTATCATTGATCCGTTTTTATACGGTTATGATTTAGTAACTAAAGATAAAGTTATATCAAGTAACTTGATAAACAATAAGCCATATATATATGTGTGTGTGAGTGTGTGGAAGGATACATTTAATTTCTTTTTTTACAAATTTTTGCAAATTACACTATATACTCCTGGAAGTACATAGTGTAACCTAGTCTACTTCCGAAAAGGAGTATATAGTATAGTTTGTAAACAAAAAGTGTTTATGTTTATGATTTAGTAGCTGGAGATAAAATTATCTCAAGTAACTTGAGAAACAATAAGCCATAAATATGTGTGTGTGAGTGTGTGGAAGGATACATTTAAATTTTTTTTTTATTACAAATTTTTGCAAATTACACTATATACTCATGGAAGTACATAATGTAACCTAGTGTACTTCCGGAAAGGAGTATATAGTATAGTTTGTAAACAAAAAGTTTATATATATATATATATATATATATATATATATATATGAGGTAGGATCCTTTGACATCGGTGTCAAATTTGAAATTTGACACCTCATGTGATAGTCGTTAGATCAAAAAAGGTCAACGAATCTGATTTGTAAGCATGTGATACCATTGATCTTTTTTGATCTAATGGCTATTAAATACAAAACGCAATCGGCTCCTATTAAATACAAATCGCAATCAACTCTTATTACATTAAATTCAAATTTCAAATAACCTCAAATACCGTGTTTGTCTCATTCAATCAATGTTTTCACGCTTATTTGGGATATTTAATCGATTAAATCAATTTATTGGGCGTTTTAAACGATTAACTTGAAGATTTAATCGATTAAATCTTCAAGTCAATTATTTTTGCCAGTTTTGACCATTTAATCGATTAAATGTTCAAGTTGATCGATTAAAGAGGGGCATATTAGTAGATCATTTTGAATAAGGGATAAAATGGTTATTAATTAATTAATAAAGAGTAAAAGGGTCCAAAAGCTTATCTCTACCCTCATTTTTTTGCACTTATTTATTTGATATTTTTAGATATAACTTGTCAATCTGTGGCTCTGAATTATCAAGATATCACGAGAGCATTTATAAATCTAAACTTGTGATTCAATGAGCATGAAATCTTCATATATAAAAGAGAGTAAACCTATGTAGCACCGATACTGACATGGGATACGTGACACGATACGACACGACACTCCGACACGTTAATTCTAAAAAATGTTAGATTTCGACACGTTAGGACACGTCTTGTTATTAAATAATATTTTTAATTTATATAGTGTATATTATACTTAAGATTTAATAATTTAACAAAAAAATGAATCTAAACTTATAATATTCATAAATTTTGCAACGAAACATAAGATATCCCAAATATTTATATTAAACTCAATAAAATGGTAATCATAATCCAACAAATCTAATAGTTGAAACTAAAAACTCAACACAACGCAACCTTTTAACCTTTTTTCGAATTTCTATATTGCGTGTTGGAGTGTCGGAATGTCCGAGAGTGTCGGGAAGTGTCGGACACGACACGTCAGGGTTTTTGAAGTGTCGGTGCTTCATAGGAGTAAACTATTAGTTATCAAACGAAAACAAAAACAGAAACCAAACAAACAAATGTGTTAAAACATCAAATTTCATCAGAGATGTAACTAAACTCCAATTATAAGCAGTCAATGAAGTCCCTCTGTGGGTACAAAAAAAAAAAAACAATAAACATAAACATTTTTCTGAATAAATATATATCCCGTGATTAGAAGAACATTACAGAAGATTGACGTAGTGCTCATCTCATTTTATTTTTATTTTTTTATATTTTCGCTGTTAATTTGTTTATTTTGTATGTGGCGGAATAAAAAATGATAATTTAGGCCATACAAAAAAGGACAACTTTACTCTTATGTACAGAAAGCAAAACGTGAAAGGAAGAACGAGATCCGATCAAAGAAAAGACGTCAACATTATGCGTTTAATTAAATGGACCAGACAAAGGGGTGCCATCAGAGTCATTGTTTTAGAAAGTAGAATGTGAAAGGTGCAAAACAAAGCTACATTTGATTATTAACTTATTGTTTGCAGTCTAACTTTTTTCGCTTAAATCTTTCTCAACCATCTTTATTTGTTGTCGGTTTAAGGCTTTCAGCTGAAACTTCTTATCGTGGTCAATTTTAATGACAAAGACACCATTTGCTTTGCACAAATGCACTTGATTACATTTTGAAGGCATTTTGCATAAACTATATAAACGCCATGATAAATTGTGTGTGCTCCTAATTACGGTTGGCAAAACGGACCAATTCAGACGGCCCGCGTTCAATCCAAAAAAAAGAGTCAGGTGAGGATTGGTTTGAAATAAAAAATGAGACAGAAAACACAACCCAACCCGACCTGAGTGGAGTTGGGGTTGGCTCAAAAATATGGTTTGTGGGTTGATTTGAAAAAATTGGCTAGTGGGTTGGCTCATTTTCAGCCTATTTAAATGACCGTGTAGTATTAATGCATTAGCTATGTGGCTTCCATCAATTTAAACAAAGGGTTACAAAATGAGAAATAAAAGTAAAATATTTTAGTTTCGAATTTTCTTACAAATTTGCATCAACAAAACAATCAGAACCACTTGCTATTTGGGTACGATATTTGAACCAAACAGAACCAGCACAGCCTAAAAAATGGCAGGGATGTGATAAGATTAGGGACTTAGGTTTAAGGAAGGAAGAAAAATGATGGCATTATGTGTGTGTTTTGTCCATTTTTGTATATTATATTTTGTATTTCTTTATTTTTTTTAAAAAAAATTCAACCCACGAGCTGACTCGTTTGACCCGCGCATTGGCTCATTTTTTTACGAGCTGGCTCGGGTCAGGTTGGCTCGGGTTGACAGCTCAATTTTTGTCAACCCTACTCGACTCTTTTTGGCGGATTACAATTTTGCCAACCCTACTCCTAATTACTCCTTGTTTAAAAATTCCTTTGCGAGCTAGCAACTACAATAAGTTTTTTATGAGAATTTTTAAATTTTGATAAAATATTAGAATAATTAAAAAGGAACACATATTTTGAAGTAATATTTAACATTATAAATAAGATAATTTTAATTAATTTTAAATAAAATTTCAAAAAAATATACTATTAAAAGAAAAATATTTAAAACTATAAAAAAAGGCATAGTTTAATGGGCAATGATCAATTTACTATATTTATTTGGACATATTAATTGAATTATTTTAGGATGTAAGAACCTGGATAATTTTAACTCAATTTTTTTAATTTTTTTTTGGTAAATTGATGATGTAATTTTTGTAATATTAGAATAAAAATTATTAAAATATTTATACATATTATATAAGATTACCTAATAAACAAATATTTTGGTTAGTATATAATGCCATTATATACTAACCAAAATATTTGTTTATTAGGTAATCTTATATAATATGTATAAAGACTTTAATAATTTTTATTCTAATATTATAATATTAAAAAATTACATCATCAATGAAATATATATAAATTAAATTAAAATTATAATATAACTAATTTGGATCTATCTCATGCGGGATTATAGCCCCAACAAGTGAAAGGCTCTTTGGGCCAAAAGACAATTACTTAATAAAGAAGGAAATGCGGCCATTCCGCATATCTTGACAATCCAGCAAACCACATGACATACAGGGCTAGTTGGTTAGTCAATTGCGGCTATGCAATATTAGCTGCTCAGAGCACTACTATGTACCCCATGAGAACCAATAGCTTGAGGACAAGTAACTGCATCCCGACACATCTACAAAAGCTTAACCTGATTATAGGCATATCGCCCAGAGAGTAGTAATGAAGATTATCAAGGCGGTATAACTAGGACGCTGATACATTATAAATACAAAAGCACGAAGCCCAATTATAATCATCTTTCTGTCAATTCTTGAACACCTTTAATACATATTGACTTAAGTGTTGAAATGTTTTGTCGATACCCCCATGAGTCTCGTCAACCTACTCCAAAATACTAGTTGCAACCTAAGCATCTTGCAAAGCATCTCACCAACCACCCAAGCATCTCGCAAGTAGAATATTAACCCAAGCACAACTCAACTCAACATTGTTAGGCTCAAATATATGTGATTCAGCCTAATAATTATTGGAATAATCAATTATTTAAATATTTTTTTAGCTAAAGAGGTAATCTAACTTAAAGGAGAGTTTTGGGAAAACCTACATAGATAGCAGGAAAATGATGAGAAAAAGACAAAATACGTTCTACGGTTGAGATCATCTACTCTTAGGGCCTGTTTAGTATGCTGTATAAGGCATGATAATATAAGCATATATTATACATTATGATATTTTTAGTTGTTTGGTGTGACCATCATATAAGCATATACAATAGAATTCCTTAACACATCAAAATTATGTATAAATTAATCAAGTCTAATGGGGTGAGATAATAGGCCTGATAAGGTGTTAATGTATTAACATCGTTGACTAATGTAATTCTCAATAATTAATATATTAATATTAAAATCAAAAATAATTTTTCAATATATTAATTTTTAAAATATTGGAGATTTTTTTTTATAAAATTTAATATATTTTTTGGGACACAGTTATCAATATATGTTTATGAAAATTAATATCATATGACATATTTGGAAGATAAATTTCTATTAAAGGGTATATTTATCAAAATTATTTATTTTTATCCTATCTAATATTATACAGTGCATTACCAAACACTGGATAATATTATCTTATACAATACATTATCTAATACAATTTAAGGTCAAACGCTAAATAATATTAAAATTTTATCATGTCTTATACAATATCAGGTATTATATTATCAGGCCTTATCTTATATTGTGCACTAGGGATGGTAAACGAACCAGATGCCTTTGGCTCGGCTCGTGAAGCCTTGAGCTTACATGTCTAAAATTGATTGTTGGAACCAGGCTTGGACTTGTATAAAAGCTCGTTTAATAAAAACTCGGCCTTAGAGCCTCCCAGGCTAGCCTAGTATATTAATTTTTATTTTATATTTTTTATACTACTTTTAGTAGCCCTCTCTCTCTCCTCAATCCATTTCACCCCGCTTTATTGGTTAAATAGATTTTTTGAATGATTTTGTTCTATATTATGCGGTTTAGATGTACATTGAGTTTATGAAAATTTATGAAATTACTAGTGCTGTTGATTGTATATTCTGATTGGATAAATTTTTGTTGTATTATTTTTTTAAAATAGGCTATCAGGCTAAACCGAACTTTTATTTTTTGTAAATAAGTCAGGCCATAGGCCGATAATTATATTTATAACAGGTAACAGGCTTGGTCAGGCTGACACATTTAAACACAGACTTAGCCTTTTAAGACCAAAGCTCAGCTCCGCACGGCCCGTTAACACCCCTATGCACCACGTATGCCCTTATTACATATATCGTACAACTTAACTAATGAAGTTGTCTCTTGGATATTAACTCAAATATTATTAATATTAAACTTGTATGATTAGTATTAAAATTAGGGGCAGGATCATCTTACACCGGTGTAAGAATAATAAGTCTTACACCAAATCTTAACAATTGATTTTTTGCATCTAACGTTTAAGATTTATTAGGTCTCACTCATTAATTAATTTTTAATTTCCTATAAATCTCACCTATTAGATGCACGTTTGGAAATAATGCAGAATATAAAGATTATAGGTTTTGATGATAACAAACAAAGCATGGAAGGAAGGCTTCAAGATGTAACAATAAAAAAACAAACAACTAACACTCACGAAGTCCTTCAAGATTCAAGCTTCAAAAGAATAATCGAAGTCCAAGAAATCTCAAGTAAATATAATTTAGGACTTAGAATTAATTGTGAGGGTAATTGAATTCTTGCTTGAGTAAGCTCAAACATATTTCTGTTCAAGTACATACATTAAATCATTATTTCATTACACAAAGGATTTATAGCATCACGTATTTACAAAAACATATTTTCAAGATTCAATCAAGCAATTAAACGTGTTTGAAAAGGATTTAAAATGCTTATAACGTATTTCCAACAGGATGGGAGTCTATTCCTTATGAGAAGTAATCGATTCCCACCCTCTGGAAAAGTTGGGAATCGATTCCCTCTTGTACTAGAGGGCGAAAATAACGGCTATAAATGACCAGTTTTGCTAAAATGGTTGTACAAAGGCTCATGGGGGCCTCTATAAATAGATACTACTGTTCCATTGATTGGACAACTCTTCTTGATCGTAATTCTTGTTTTAATTCACTTCATTTGCTTATTTTCAATCATCTTGATCATAAATTCCCTTTGAGCTTTATTCTTATGAGAGTGTCAACACCTATAGTTCTTCAACTTGTATAATCTGTACTTTGAGAGTACTTAGCTATTGTTAAACACCTCCGTTTGATTTCTTGAATAGTTAGGGGAGTCAACCCTTACACTTGAAAGGTCACCAAATTCCTAAGAAAAATTGGAGTGTAACATTGTGAGGCTTCAAGAGCCCAAAGTCTTGAAAGGTTGTAGTGGTTTGTCAAGCACCCTCAAGCTTGATAGCTAGTGAAAAAGTTTAATCGAGCAGCTTCAGTCTGAACGTAGGTCACGGTGGTGGTGACCGAACCAGGATACACCTAGTTTGTAATTTCTCTAACCTTAATCTCCTTACTTTAATATTGAAATTGCTTTTTTAGAATATGTTTATCTATTTGCTTGCTTACTATATTAATCACACACTTGTTCTCATACTTAGATTTTTTCTTATTAAATCACTTTATTGAAGAAACACTCATTAAAATATCAAAAGAGACACTTTGCGGAAAGATTTTGTAAAACTCAATTCACCTCCCTCTTGAGCATTGAAGCCACTTGTCCAACAACACGGAAATCAACGGTTAAGATTTGATGTAAATCTTACACACCGGTGTAAGAATAACAAATCTTACATCAAATAAATCTTAATTAATTAATATAACCCAATAAATGAATGCACGAAAATTAACGGTTAAGATTTAGTGTAAGAATAATTTGCCCAATATTTATATGGAAAAAACATTTCTACAGCTACTTTAGATAAGGTTATCTACAGTTACCTCAAAAACTACGTCGTTTTGATTAACGAAGGGTGTTTTTGCAATTTTAGGTGAATGAATGAAGGGTGTTTCAGTAAAACACACATGATAAAAAAATGAACAAAATTACGAAAATATTCTTCATTAATTCACCTAAAATTACATAAACATCCTTAATTAATCAAAAAAAAACATAATTTTTGGAGTAGCTATAGATAACCTTATCTAAAATAACTGTAAAATATATATAAAGAATAACAGTGTAAATATTAAAGTATGGAAAAACAAAAAATGATATTATTTAAAATATATTCAATAATCAATGAAAATTTCAAAGACATGGAATTGCACGTAGGTTAGTGTGTAATCACTACTGATTGTATTTAATGTAACCTATTTTTTAATATAGTGATAATTACTAATTACATTTAATTTCTTTTTTCAAATTTTAATTGAAGAATGAAAATTAAATTTAAAATATTTTTACCATAATTATTATTTATGATGTAAATGTAATACAATAAAATAATGACAATTTAAATTTTTGTAAGCAAAGCTCTCATTTTATATATTTCATGATGTATGATTGTATATAATAATGGAGAATGATCTGTTTACAAATTACACTAAGTATGATCGGTCATACACTCTTGATTAAAGTACGACCGGTCATACTTATTGTAATTTGTAAGAGTTTGTAAATAAAAAATTTATAAATATAAAGGTTAAATTTGGCTTGGCTTTTTTTACTTAAAAAAAATTGGCTTGACCACCTCCCTCCGCAAGAAAGTTTGACACTTTGACCCACTGGAGAACTCTGTCATTGGTGATTCACATCCGGTTGACCCATGCCATGAGAGATTTTCCCCTTTCTCCATTTTCCTTTTCATCATTCGTGGTAGAGGAGGGAAGAATAATCACACTAGAAGGGCATGCCATAGAAAATAAATTTACAAATGGCATTGAAATTCTCCAAAGATGGTATTCAATAAGCATCATTCTATTTTTACCTTCTTTTTCTTTTTCTAATAAACCTTTCGGTATTCAACAACTAATCTGGATTCAAGTTGGTAACATCATAAGGACAGCAAAATTCTCGGTATCAAGATTTAACACAATTGTATATCCAATACTTGAATTCAAGATCATTGATTAAGTTAAGATATTGAAAATAATCAAGTGTAAATTGTAAAGAAGTCTCATATCGGTTAGATTTGAACCAAGTCAGATCATAAGACTCATATAACTTGAGCATTAAAGTTTTGAATTGAGATGTGGTATTAATCCACTTGTCGTGGTTTGTCGCTTAGATTCATTAGTGGAAAAATCCCTTGTAAAAATCTCAACAATAACAACTCCCGCTAATTGATCAACGTGCTTAGTGGTCACCATTCTATTCTTCTCGTATACATATTGTGACAAATTGAAGCACTAGTCACGCTTGCCATGGTGAATTCCTGTAATTCACGGCAGGATGGACGCATGTCAAGCCTATAATCAAGGACTCTTTCATGGAAATTGTAAATAATTGCATTGACGTTTCAAATTTTCAAATGCCAAAAATAACTTAAATCAGTAAAGGAGGCAGGGGACCTCTTTTATTAATCTAATTAAGTTAGACAATAAATTATATTTATTATAGGGGCATGATATACTTATCACCAAACAAAGTTTACCACTTTTACAACTAACCTAATCATAGTTGATTTCTGTCAATCTAACGGTTATCATTTATTGGATTTATTGAATATTAATAATTAATTAATAAATGCGATCCAATAAATGATATCCGTTAGATTGACGGAAATCAATGGTGATTAGATTAGTTGTAAAAGTGGTAAATTTTTTTGGTGGTAAGTATATCCTCCCTTCATTATAATGTAAATAATAATAAAAAACTTATAATAAATATAAGAGTAAATACCCTTTTTGGTCCCTGACAATATCGACGAAATCCTTTTTAGTCCCTGGCAATAAAAAAAAGGACTAAATTGGTTCCTAAAATTATGAAAAAAAAAGGCCACGTTAGTCCTTCTGTCAATTGTAATAAATACTTCTTGGTCATTTTTTCATCATTTTAGGGATCAATTTGGTTCTTTTTATTGACAGGGACCAAAAAGGTGCTTAGACTCGTGTAAAATTATAATAAGAATAAAATTAATTAATTGATTTATCATTTAACTATTGTAATTTAACTGCTGTCATAACTGACTTCCCCTCTTTAGTTATCAAATAACATGAGAGAATCTAATCCAACATTAAAAAATTGATAATCTAGGAATATGATTGACTTTGACTTATCTAATTTTACCTTCACAATGCTCCTTCCAGATAGAGGTAAAGAGCCGGTCCTATTATTTTTCATATAATCCGTAGCATCTTTAGTATTATATAATAGGTAAATAATTTTATTATGTTGTAGGAAAAAAATTATCTAATGTTGTAGAAATAAAATTATAAGTGGGATCCATAAGTAAGAGGAAAGAGAGAAAAAGAGTGGTGGGATCCAACCTTTTTTTGTGTTTTATGTAGGTAGGAAGGTTATTTATTTCATATAAAATGAGATAAACATAACCCTATATAATAACGTAAGACTTTGAAAAAAAATTATGAAAGGGTCAATTAAACAATTTTCTACTACAAATATATATAGCGCAAAATTTTCTGCTCCAAATGCATATAAAAAAATGTTTCCTGCTGCAAATAAAGAAATCTCACTGAAGAATATTTTAAAAATAAAAAATGAAAACAAAAGTACTAAATGTAATCGTATAGAGCTGTCTAGATTTCCTAATGCCCCGAAATAATAAAGACTGTATGATGATAAGGTTCTTCTTTGTCTTCCTTTTCTTTTCTTTTTTATTCATATAGTTACACTACAACTTAATTTTTTTTTGTATTCGATCAAAAACTACATTACATCTTATATTATGACTTCTACAGTTCTACCTGAGCTAATTAAGCCTTGGTAGCAACTAGGAATTTCTCGTTACAATATATAATCAATCTTGGTAAACAAGTATTACAAAACTTTAGCATCCATTAAACTTTTTTTTTTTTTTTTTGAAATATTCCAATCGGTTCATTGCTTCGCAACTAATCCGATTCGGAGCGGATCCAGGATTAAGGTTTTAAATCCCTCCCAAAACATCCATTAAACTTCACGTAACACAATCAAGTAAAGCAACAAATATACTAATTGATGAGTCTTGTGGACCATACGATTATAACCATCACGGAAGGGTTTAATTTTAATTTTTTTTTTCCGAAGATTTGGTTTAATTTAAATTTACAGATAAGATAGAGAATATTTAATTATATGGAATTTGCTTTATTTGTTGCATGATCACATAGTGCTACAAGAATACAGACATGTTTCATCTCTTATTCTTCATAAAAATCATATAGAAATAAACCCGTGGGGCCATTCAAGACTAATGCTTTGCATTATTTCATGGGGGATGAAGCAGAGGAGTCTTGTCAGTTTATTTTGTATGTGAAAGTGGTCGATGTTCTATGGAATGAAGTTAAAATGAAAAAGTTTATTTTCCACACTTTCATTATTAAAATTTGAAAATTGACCCAAGAACAATCCCAATACCCTTCATCTGTATGACGTTTGTCTTAGCTCAAGTACCCTATACTGTCACAGCATATTGGCACAATAGCTCAACTCAACTATATATAGAACATAGGTGACACCCTCATTAGGCACAAAACTGAGAAGCCTAAACCTCAGAACACAAAAATCATGGTGTCAAAAATCCAACACTTGCCAATTTTAATCCTTCTATTATCAGTTTCATTGACAGCTTCAGCTTCAATTCAAGAAAGTTTTGTCCAGTGTCTCCATTTGAATTCGGACAAAACATATCCATTTTATGCATCAATTTACAGTCCAAACAATGCTTCATTCACAACCATCCTTGATTCCTCTGCTAATAACCTTAGGTGTTTGTTGCCTTCAGCTCCAAAACCTGAGTTTATATTCACACCCTTTGCTGATTCCCATGTCCAAGCAGCTGTAATTTGCTCAAAGAAACTTGGTATTCATCTTAGAGTACGAAGTGGTGGTCATGACTATGAAGGAATCTCATATGTTTCTGAAATTGAAACCCCTTTCATGGTTGTTGATTTGGTCAAGCTTCGCGGTATCAATGTTGATATCAAAACTAACACTGCTTGGATTCAAGCTGGTTCCACCACTGGTGAAGTCTATTACAGAATATATGAGAAAAGTTCAGTTCATGGTTTCCCTGCAGGCCTTTGTCCAAGCATAGGAATTGGAGGGCACATTACAGGAGGTGCATATGGAACCATGATGAGAAAGTATGGCCTTGGTGTTGATAATGTCCTAGATGCTATAATTGTTGATGCTAATGGAAGGATTCTTGATAGAGCAGCCATGGGGGAAGACCTATTTTGGGCTATAAGAGGAGGTGGAGGTGGAAGCTTTGGTATCCTTCTTTGGTGGAAGATAAAGCTGGTTCCTGTGCCACCAACTGTGACAGTTTTTACAGTTACTAAGACCCTAGAGCAAGGTGCAACCAAGCTTCTACATAGATGGCAGGAAGTGGCACCTAATATTGATGAGAATCTCTTTATTAGAGTCATCATTCAACCAGCTAGTTCTGGTAACAAAACTCAGAGAACTATCACAACTTCTTACAATGCTGTTTTTCTTGGTGAGGCCAGACAACTACTCCAAGTTGTGAAGTCAAGTTTTCCTGAATTGGGTTTGACAAGAAAGGATTGCTTGGAAACAAGCTGGATCAAATCTGTGCTATATATTGGAGGCTTTCCAAATGATACACCTCCTGAAGTTCTTCTCAAGGGAAAACCAACATTCAAGAACTACTTCAAAGCCAAATCAGATTTTGTAAGAGAACCTATACCAGAAATGGGGCTTGAGGGGTTGTGGCAAAGGTTGCTGATTGAAGACAGCCCCTTGATGATTTGGAACCCATATGGTGGAAGGATGAGTGAAATTTCAGAATCTGATACCCCATTTCCTCACAGAATAGGAACACTATACAAAATCCAGTACTTATCTTTATGGCAAGATGGAGACAAGAATGCTGCAAAGCATATAGATTGGATTAGGAAGCTTTACAACTACATGACTCCTTATGTGTCTAGCTTCCCTAGGGAAGCATATGTGAATTACAGGGATCTTGATTTGGGAATGAACACCAAGAACAGCACAAGCTACATACAGGCAAGTTCTTGGGGTAATAGGTATTTCAAGAATAACTTCAACAGGTTGGTTAAGATAAAGACCAAAGTGGATCCTGAAAATGTCTTCAGGCATGAGCAGAGCATTCCACCTCTTCCAGTTTGAATGTAAGAGGCAAGAAATGCAAGAAATGGGAAATAAGGCACTGTGCTGCTAGAATCATTAGACTAATATATATGAATTGTGAAAGGGTTTATTAGCTAGTTTAGAGGAATAAGGATATACATGTAGATTTGTTACTTTGTTTTTGGTTATTTTAATGTTGTAAGATAAAGATGAAGTGCGTAATTGTTTGCTGTCTTTGTGACTGTATCTGTGATAAGATTATATATGGGTAACTGAAGTGTTTATTGTTTGTCAAACAAAAACTGTGGTACCAGTAATTATCTTTTTCATAGGATCTGAATGCCTTATATGATTCTCAAGTGTGTCAGCCTATTTTTCTCCACATTATCATCGATTATCTAACTAATCCGATCACCAAATTTTTTATACATAACATATTCGGGATTTAAACTTAGGGAAAACGATTTCTCAAGTTGCATGAGAAATCTCCTCTCCTACCACTCTCACTTCGATGTTCGTGCCAATCACTTTTCTATTTTTTATTTTTTTCTTTAAGGTGGGCCCCATCTCTTTCTCTCTCTGTAGGAAACTTGCATTTCTCATGCAATATGAGAAATTGCAAGCCCTTAAACTTAAGACTATTAATTAAGTTAGAACAAATTTTTAGCATGTGATTCTAATACTCGACCACTTTCAGAATCAATGACTGTCCCTACAAACCAACGCGAAACTCACTCACACTTTTCTTGGAAAAACTTCACATGAAGTCACCCATCCCATAATTGCTTCAAGTTAAGTATGCTTAACTTTGGAGGTCTTAAGTTACGGGCTATCGAAAAGTAAATGCATCTCCTTAGTATCGGTAGTACCAATTAATTCTTGTAAGCTATCTCCAACTATATAGTCCCATGCAAAATCTCTAGAATTCCTTTTTTTCGGGTGTTGATTTGATTCATTCATTAAATCCTCAGCTACAAGATTTGGCACGAGTCGCTCATTATCTGTGCCTTTTTTTCACCGGCAATCTCTATGCCCTTGCCAGCCCTTTGGATGTTACATGCCCACAAGCTTCCGCTTGGTTCGTCCTCGAATCACACCTTACTGGAGAGATGCTCTGTTCTGATACCACTTATAATGCTCCGCCGCTAACGATGCATAATTACTTTATGGGAATTAATGAACATTTGTTTTTCTTTTAGACTTACAAAGAGATGGAGGGAGAGAGAAAACATGAGACGGAAAGAAATTGGGGGACTTTCGTTAGAGGAGAAATTGTTTTCATCTGAGAATGACGATTCCTGGGAATATAGTGGAAAAGTGGATTTTCCAATAATGTTACCAAAAAGTTATTTGATAGGCTAAAATATCCATGAGAATGTTAGGTTAATTTTCTTCATACTATGTTTGGTTGATCGTAAAATGTTGCTCTGATTATGGATTGAGGTTAATTATGATTCAAAAAATTATCAAATATTCCGACTACATGAGATTCTCAAAATACCACCAAATTGGTGGTATTTTAAGATAAAAGATTTCTTCATAAACATGAATCTTGGAAATCCAACTTTCATGGGAAAAATTTTATGATCCTCGTATCAAACGTGGGTAAATCAAATTCCAATCTTAGTTTCCCAAGATTTTAAAATATTTCCTTCTACCAAACGGTCCCTGACAATTTTCTGATGACATTTCCTTCTCATTATTCTCCTAAATACCAAGTCTCGTAACAGAATTGCAAAATAAAACTAACACAATATGTCGGAATATTAAGAAAATTAAAATACTCTCATATTGTTAGAGAGAATTTTATTTTCTATATATAAGATGTGTGAAACCTATATTTTTTTTCTTCTCTTCATATAGGTTCACATGAGCCTCACACATTTTTGTATGTGTAGAAAATAATTATTTTTAGAAAAACATTAATCTTATTAAAGTAAGATAAATACTAAAGCACTATTGTTTATCAAAAAAAAAAAAAAAATACCAAAGCACTATTAAGAACTACTAATACGAGAATAGATCACTCGGCTATAACAGTTGCTACAGTAACCCATTTAAGTCAGTTCAACTCGTGACTGAAATTGCAACGCGTTGGCAGCCAAAATAAGGATTTAAGGAGTTGTCATTAATTGTAGGCACAACCGGGAAATATCTTTTTTATGTTTCAGGGATCACCAATAATTTGTGCTCCCTCTCACAACATTAATTTTTTCTTTCCCTTTTTATCCCTGTTATTTTTTCTCATTTTCTCTTTTACCCTTCCATTTACACTAAGGGACCACCAAAAGAACGGTGGTCCCGGACCACATTAAATAATCTCGCACAACCGATGCCAGCTCGGCACAGTTCAGCCCGCCAACATGTTCAATCTTTTAAACGAGGGGGATATGTTGAGTGTTTTAACCCATCTCAAAAGTTAGTTGGACTAGGTGGGGTAGAGTTTTTTTGGCATGTTGATGGTGGGTTGAAACGGGTCAGTGTAAAATAAGCTCAAGCTAATGGATCAACTCGTCCAACCTGCCAAACGGGGCAGAGCAGATTGAGTATTTTAACCTACTTTCAAAAATATAGTGGGGCGAGCTAGCTCATTTTTAGTGGATTGACGACGGGATGAGATGGGATGAGACAAGCCGCTCACTTTCCTACCTCTAACTTTATGGGATTAGATATATATTTAAAAAAGAATGCTGGGTATAACATGAATTTTATTAAAATATCAATTTTAAGAGATAAAGTTATCTCAAAAGTGAATCTACCAATACCAAAGGAGATTTGAAGTCGATCATGTACAAAGAATGATTTGTTTGATATACTTATTTTACAGAAATTTATCTTAAATTAATTTTGAAAATTAAGAAATCATGGAAGGCAAAATTACCTTGAATAATATTAACGGTGAATGGGTTGATTTTTAATTAATTAAAAAAGTAAATGATAGAAATACTTAAGGGGGAACTAAATAGAACTAAGCAACATGTTAAGACGCCTAAAAAAAACTCTATTCACGCTAATCCAAAAAAAAAAGTTTTTTTGTTTATGTTTCTTAAAGATTTTTTATTTTGTATTTGTATTTTTTTTCTAACTTTTTTTTTCTCTTGTATACTTTTTCTATCCCTAAGATGTCCAACTAAAGCCCCCCAACCAAAAAAACAATAAAACAATAGTTATTTTTTGTATTTTTATCTCAGATTTTAAAAATTTTGGGTTTTTTATTTTAGGTTTTTAGTTTTTGTATTTTGAATTTGTTTACTTCTCAGATTTTTTTTCTTCTGTCTATATTTTCCTTTTTTAAAAAAAATTAAATGGCCTAACTATAACAGGAAAAAAAAAAACTAAGAGAAATTATTTGTCGTTGTTCATGATAAATGAATAGTTGTCCTACATACACAACTTTTGATAGATGAGAGAAAAAATTACAATGGGACACATAAAAAATTATGTCTTAATAACTATTCAATTTATCATGTAACATGACAAATAGATTTTTCAAAAACTAATTACTCAAAAAATAATTTTTTTAAAAAAAACTCACTTCACCCAACCCAGACAAACACTTAACCAAAAAACCAACAATCACACAAAACGACTGAAAAAGAGAACCTGGCCCAACATATGGGCTCGACCCACATGCTTGAGTCAGAGATTTTTTTTTTTTTTTCTGGAAACAAGAGTCAGAGATTTAAAGACACCGTAAAATGCGGAAAATTTTAATATGCTCCCGCCTTCACCGTGGTCCTTTCACTCAAAAATCGACACCTGTATTAATTAATTTCTTTTTTCTTTTTTCTTTCCTCTCTCCTCACCTTTTTCTCTCTTTCTCTCATCTCAGTCTCACCCAATTTTTCATGGTCCCGGTCCACAATAATTTTGCTCGTAAAATGCAGCACTGATTCAGAGATGGTGACTGGATAGAATTGCAGTGGGTTGTTGTGGAGTGTTGTCAGAGAATGAAATGGACAATGGAATCCTCAAACAACAATGCATGATCAAAATGTAAATTTAAATATTGCATAATTAATCAAGTAAAGAGCAAAACTTCAATGGAATCACCAACTTAAAGGCTCAAATTAACAAAGATAAATGGAAACCCCCTATTTGGTGGGGACTTCAAAAGAAAATAGATGAAAATTCTCCCTACTTTCTTTTAAATAACTTTATTTTGCCTCATGTATATATATATAAACAAAAAAAAATCTCCTTATGTACCAAAAGAAAAAATCTCCACCTTCTTATATAGGTTTATTTTTTTGCAATTAATGTAGATAAGTTATCTACATTGTGGCCAAAACAACGTCATTCTGTGATAAAATCAAAATATTTTTATAATTATAATTTATGTCGGGATTATGATAGTATGTCTGATTATAATTTTTTAAATTTTCAACCTAAAATGATATCGTTTTGAAAATGAATTTAGATAACTTATCTACATTTATGAAACATTAATTTTTTAGAGGAAAATGCCTTAGAACGGAATAGAGAAAAGCTATAAACATGGTGGAGGGTTAGACCCATTGTTATTCCTATATTCCATATGGTCCCTTTTTAGTCTTTTTCCCTTTCATTTTCCCCTCTCCTTCTTTTCCCTTTCTTTTTTACTTTTATATATATATATATATATATATATATATATTAAAAAAAATTGTACCTTTTTATATCTTTCATTTGGGTTCATCTACCACCGACCCCAATTAATTTTGAATAAAGGTGGTGGTGATGTTAATTTACTACGAAACATTAAAATCTTTTTTTTTATATTCTGAACTATTTTAATAGCCTCCAAATATTATCACATTCCGTCTCAATCTTATCCTTTTTCTTTCAAATTTTGGTAGATACTTAATTTAAATCAATTTTAATCTAACTTCGGAATCCCCCATTTTAAAATATTTTAATAAAGTCGGTAGCTTTTTTCTTTTTATATTGTACTAGTGTATTACCACTTTATTTTTAAATTTTACCTAACATGCTCCCTGGCACATTTATTTTTTTTTGGTGGGTGCTCCCTGTCACATTAATAACATATAAGGGTGACATGTCACTCATACACATTATTAGTGTCACATCTTTAGATGTTTAAATATGAATTAATTATTAGTGGCGATTCACGCGTGAGCTTGCTTGCTTGGCAGCATCTTCTTTCAGAGCTTGCTGGTCAAATACTAATGTACGAATTAGTTGTTAGAGACATCTTTTATTCAATTTATATTAAGGGTGTCACATAAAATTAAGTGGTTTTATTAACTTTTTCTCGCTTTTTCCTTTTATAATAAACGTGCGTGTGATAGAAAAACAAATCATAATAAAAATAAAAATGATTTTTCCTTTAAATAAATCCATTCAATTATTTTTTATGAGTTACATGATCATGATCAGAAAGTAGGAATTTGAAAAAAAAAAAACAAATTCTCTTTCATGCCAAACTATTCCATTAAAAGATATTGGCATCATACCCCCAAGTGAGATCATCATCTTTATATCTGCAATAGGTACATCGGTCATTTAATAAGTGACACTTGAATTAAAAAAATATTTTTCTCTTCTTTCCATACCAACATGACAGTCATTCTTCATTTTTTAATGGATTGATGTACTGAGTAAATAGTACAGCAATAGTAACATGGATATTTCCCAATTGGGTAGTACACATGGTACGGGGGAGAAACGCAAAAATATTTGTCCTTTTAAATTACACAATTTATGTCATTTATTCTCACAAAGAGGTGGGACCCACATTTTTATATTTTTTTGTTCACTCTGACTCTCTCTTCTCCCTTATCTATCTCTTTCTCTCGCTAAAAATGATATAACTTTACCTCCTTTAAGATGACACACATTCTTCCCAAAAATTATATTCCACACAATAATCTCGGGTGTGAATTATATTCAATCCAGAATTCTGAAAGTCAAAAAAACCAACTGAATACTGAATATTCCACATTGTCATAATTAAAACTACACCAATGCTATTGAACCAAATAAAATGAAATACCCCCATACCTATGACGTTACACCAATGCTATTGAACCAAATAAAATGAAATACCCATACCATACCTATGACGTTTGCCATAGATCAAGTACACGTATATTGCCACTAGAAACTACCGTTTGCTGGTACCAACCATTCTATATAAACAAGCCAAAGAAACCATTTATTTTTAACACAACACAAGAGACATCTGAAACTGTAAAATCAAAAAAAAAAATTATGCAGTCTCTGATGTCCTTGTTAGCATGTTTTGTGGTTCTGTTATCAGTTTCCCTCACAACTTCAGTTCCAATTCAAGAAACATTTAACCATTGTCTAACACTCCATTCTCAAACTCAACACCAATTTCCCTCATCAATCTACACTTCTAGCAATGGTTCATACACTTCTATCCTTGAGTCCACTGCTCAGAATCTAAGGTACTTGTTGCCTTCAGTGCCAAAACCAGATTTCATATTCACCCCATTCCATGACTCTCAAGTCCAATCAGCTGTTGTTTGTGCAAAACAGCTTGGAATTCATATGAGAGTAAGAAGTGGAGGGCATGATTATGAAGGGCTCTCTTATGTTTCTCAAATTGAGAAGCCTTTCATGATCCTAGACTTGGTAAAGCTTAGAGCTGTAAATGTTGATATTGCACACAACACAGCTTGGATTCAATCTGGTGCCACTATTGGTGAAGTATATTACAAAATTTCACAGAAAAGTGCAATACATGGCTTTCCTGCAGGCCTTTGCACAACCTTAGGTGTTGGTGGGCACATAACAGGTGGTGCATATGGATCCATGATGAGAAAGTATGGTCTTGGGGTTGATAATGCCTTAGATGCTAAAATTGTTGATGCTAATGGAAGGATTCTTGATAGAGCAGCCATGGGAGAAGACCTATTTTGGGCTATTAGAGGAGGTGGAGGTGGAAGCTTTGGAGTTATTCTGTGGTGGAAGATAAAGTTGGTTCCTGTGCCACAAACTGTGACAGTTTTTACAGTAACTAAGAGCTTAGAACAAGGAGCAAACAAGCTTCTTTATAGATGGCAACAAGTGGCACCAAATATTGATGATGAACTCTTCATCAGAGTCCTCATTCAGCCAGGGAATGGTAGTGTTCCAGGTCACAAAACTGTAACAACTTCTTATAATGCTCTCTTTCTTGGTGGTGCTGATAGTCTTCTCCAAGTAATGAAGATGAGATTTCCTGAATTGGGTTTGACAAGAAAGGATTGTTTGGAAACTAGTTGGATCAAATCTGTGCTTTATATTGCTGGCTATCCCAATGGAACACCACCAGAAGTTCTGCTTCAAGGAAAACCCTCATCCAAGGCTTACTTCAAAGCCAAATCAGATTTTGTAAGGGAAGTAATCCCAGAAAAATCCCTCAATGCAATATGGAAAAGATTTATGCAGGATGATGGCCCCTTGATGATTTGGAATCCCTATGGTGGAATGATGAGCAGGATTGAAGAATCTGCAACCCCTTTTCCTCACAGAAAAGGAACTCTTTACAAAATTCAGTATGTAACTGGATGGATTGATGGAGAAAAGAGTATGCCACAGCATATGAACTGGATCAGGAAATTTTATAGCTACATGGCTCTTCATGCTTCAAAATATCCAAGGGAAACATATGTGAATTATAGAGATCTTGATATAGGGATGAACAAGAAGAACAGCAGAGACTTTTCAAATGCTTGCTCTTGGGGTTCTAGGTATTTCAAGGATAACTTCAATAGGTTAGTAAAGGTTAAAACTAAAGTTGATCCATCTAATTTCTTTAGACATGAGCAAAGCATCCCTCCATTGCCAATTGGTTAAAAAGGGTAGAAGGCAAGAAAAGGAGAAGATTAAAGGGGTAAAGCACTGTATTATGGCTTGAATGCTAGATCAATGTGACAAGTACGGTTATATCTATTTGCAAGTTGAATAATTAAGTGAAGAATGTAGTTTCTTATACATATATATATTTATGTTCTATATGAGCAACTTAGTTGAATAATCTTCTGATGTATTTGCACTTTAGTTCCCTTGCCATTTAGTTTCTTTGTATGTGTGTGTGTATTTGTGACAGTGCGCTAGTAAAAGCATTGGAGACCCTTGTGTTTGATATTGAATGATTGATTATTTTGAAGTAATGTCACTATACAAGATTTATTGTGCAGATTTGAGAAGCTAAGAATACTCAAAGTTTTTCCAAATGTCAACATGAGTGGCTTGTTAGTGAGCTTTGAACTACTACTTGTTTGACTTGGAATTAGAGGATGAGCTGTTAGTCCACTATTAACTGCAATAACATTACTCATTTTTTTTTTTTTATAACATTACTCATTTTACAAAAAAGCACGATGTCAAAAAATAGTCCTTCAACAATGATACGTGTATCTTTTTCATATTATTCTTACTTCAATTAATGATATATAAGCTATGAAGCACCGACACTTTAAAAGCCCTGACGTGTCGTGTCCGACACTTCCCGACACTCTCCGACACTCCGACACTCCCCGACACTTCAACACGCGTTATAAAAATTCAAAAGAAGGTTCAAAGATTGCGTTATGTTGAGTTTTTAGTTCCACCTATTAGATTCGTTCTATTGAATTTAATATGAATATTTGGAATATCTTATGTTTCTTTGCAAAATTGATGAATATTATAAGTTTTGTTTCATTTTTTATTAAATTATTGAATAGTAAATATAATATGCACTACATAAATTTAAAATATTATTTAATATCAAAACGTGTCCTAACGTGTCGAAATCTAACATTTTTTAGAATTAACGTGTCGGAGTGTCGTGTCGTATCGTGTCCCGTGTCAGTATCGGTGCTACATAGTATATAAGTTTATAGTTAATAACATGTATTAAAAATCAATTATAGTAATATGTAATTAATTACTAATTTGTTTACTAAATAGCACTCATTATTAATTACAAACTTATATATAATTAACGGATATAATAATAATTACAGAAAAGTGGTGTGTAACAATATTTTTCATTTTGTAAGTCTGTAAATATCTTTTGTGTCGGTCAAATAACCTTTTCACAAAACCCAAACTTGGGAAACGCTCAAAATCTTCCAATATGGTAGCCAATATGTGCATGTTGTATTCACTTAAGAATTGCATTCCCTTTTTAACTTCAAAACTTCGGAAACACACAAAATCTTCCTAAAATGGTAGCAGTATGTTCATGATGTACTAGTTTAACAGCACATTTTATTTTTTAATGGCTTTAATGTTTCTAAAGTGAATGTAGATAAGTTATCTATAGTTGTTCCCAAAATGACGTCGTTTTGGGTTGAAAAACTAGAAATTTATAATGAAAAAGACTATTATAATCCTGAAAAAATTATAATTACAAAAATATCTTGATTTTCTCCTCAAAATAACGTCGCTTTGAGCTCAATGTAGATAAGTTGTCTACATTACTGATGGGAACTTTTTTTAATATATCACAAGTATCTTTCAAGAAAGCCAAATCTGTTCAAGTCAGAAACTTTCAAATATTAGGTTTTCCAGCGATTTTATTTTTTTCATTTAGGAGTACTTGATTCCAAAATCTTACTTGAGCGGATTTAAACATGTATCTATTGACCCGTTAACTTCCCCGGTTCCACTGCCTTTGTTGTCGTTTTCTTCTGTTTCTCGTTTCCTTCCTTTAACCACAAGTGTCGCATCACATGCTCGTCCAGTTAGTCTTTGCTTCTTTTTTTTTTTTTTATTTCTTAATTTAACTTTATGGAAAAGTATATATCCTCTCGAGTCTTGCCTACTATAATTTAGGTAATGGAAATTGGAATCCATACTCATTTGATGTGACATACAATTTGAAGGTTTGTAATGGGAAGGGTTATAATCTTTTTAGTAACATGAATTATTGCATAGAAGTGAATTAATCGTCAAGATTGAGGGTAAGATTTCTAATTCTGATATCGGTAGTATAAGAATATTATGTCTCATATCAGGATTATTTTACACCAATATAAGTTACACTCTCAATCTTGTCCGTTGATCTCACTTATATCTAAAGCATTTGGATACAAGTGGATCAATGGTCAAGATTGAGTGTAAGACTTTTAACTCTTACATCGGTGTAAGAATATCCTGCCCCGGAGGGGGATAGGATCAACTTATACTGGTGTAAGAATAATAAGTCTTACATCAAATCTTAACCATTGATTCTCGTGCATCTAACGGTTGAAATTTATTAGGAATTAATAATTAATTAATAAGTGGGACCCACTAAATCTCAACCGTTAAATGCACGGAAATCAATATGGTGTAAGACTTCTAACTCTTCCACCGGTATAAAAATATCTTGCTCATATGTATATTAGGCAAAATGATTTCTGCAGCCGCTGCACCTACAGCAAGCCAGGATCCGCTTCCGGATCCTTTTTTTTTAGCTGTGGGCCCACTTTTCTGTGTCAGCTGTAGATAACTTTGTCTACAACGGCTGCAGAAATGATAAGCCGTATATATAATAATAACGCTTTATTTCTTATAATAGACATTAAAATAACAAACAAACGAATTCTTCGATAATTTATAAATGACTAATTAAAAAATATTTAATATCACTAACTAACATATTAAATATAAATTACAGACTCACTAATTAATAAATCGCTAACTAAATCATTACATTAATATAAGTAAAGTTAAATAATTGGCAAAGTGAAATTTCCTGCATAAATGCTTGGGTAGATTGGCAAACTAAAGTCCAAGCTGCATGAAGTAAATTTCCTAGCTCCCTCCCTCCTTTTAACGTAATAGTTTCTATCTTAACAAACAATTATCCGGCTATGGTACTACGTAAAATAAATTATTATTTTAAAAAATTAATCAAAAGGTTTAAAAGATGTAGTATTAGTAATAAATTCACAATAATTTGACCTTTCATACTTCAGATAAACAGAACAAACTTGATTAATAACATTTTGCTACTATCTATTCGTTATTTTTTATTAAATTAGAGTACTTTTAATTAGAAGTGATTTAATTTTTTCCTTTGCTTATTTTGAAACAATAATTCAAGTTTTTTTATATATATATATGAAGTAGAAATCTTTTTTTTAATCTGACTGTGCAAATTTCCTTTTAATTTTTTTTTAAATCTATATTATTCTTTTTTTTTTTTACGAAAAAAAATGCAGGGATATTCACTATTAACGTCGTAGCATTTCACCGATTTATTTGGTTATGTTTTTTTTTTTTTTTATAACCCGGAAGTATCCCCATTCAACCTCCTTCAGGAACCTTGCCCTCGGGATACGGCCCTATAGGCTAGTCCCTCATTGGAACGGCCCTGTAGGTTAGCCCCTCATTGGAACAGCGGGTGCATTGAGCACTTTCCTGCTCTGGCCTCCAAAAACTTTCAAAGAATTTCTTGAGACAGGTTTGAACCCCTGACTCAAACAAACCTTTGGGAGCTCAGTTGGCGCCAACTGAGCTACCCTAGGGGGTTATTTGGTTATGCTTTTAAATCGTACTAAACAAAGAATAATGCTATCTATTTAAGCTCAACAAAAATATAGCGTAATCATTTGCAAAATTGTTATTAGCGTTATTCTATTGCCTGTCAAGGAATTTAGGTTATTGCATATCTTGATTTCTTTGAAAGTAGAATTTAACCTACGCAAGCCATCACAGGCGCAACAAGGATTCATGTGAAGTTACAGCAGAAAGGACTGTGCACAGGTAGGAGAGCTTTCTACAATTAATTTAACACATATTATCAAATTTTACAGGATGTTTGTTTGACACAAGATGGCACATTAACCCTCAGAAACATCGAGGACCAAAATAAATTAGACAATCAAAATCATGAATTCTTTGACATATAGTTGTCTGAACTCGTGGACTTGCTATGATCTTAACCAATGAACAAATGCAACCTTGACAGTTACTTATCTACGTTTGGCATCCCCCTTTGATAGAGGAGGAACCGTTCCAAAAACCTTATCCCATAGTGGTGAAGTGATCCCAAAGCCATAGTTCTGGATCCGATAGTGATGATTCAAGTGGTACTTCTGCAAAATAACAAAGGAAGGACTTGTTAGAGAAATATAAAGTCATTAACGTAGCCTCACCCAACAGCCTCACCCAACCGCTTAAGCTTTTGGGTTGAATTGGTTCTTTACATGGTGTCAGAGCCTCGTCTCATGGGTTCAATCCTCACCGCCCCCTATTTAATTAATAATTAATTAAGTTTGTAGAGTTTGTTAGCACAAGTAGGTGGCCCTGTGCATTGTCCACCCTTTAAGTCTAGTGGGCTCTCGCGTGAGGTGTGTGTTAGAAAACAGTCTAAACCATTAAAGAGACCCTCACCCAACAGCTTAAGTTTAAATCGTATTGGTTCTTTACACGGTATCAGAGCCTCAGTGACCAAGTGGTCACAATTTCGATTCTCACCGCCCCCCCTCTATTAATAAAAATAATTAAATATTATGGAGTTTCTTAGCAAATGTAGGTTGGGCCTCATGCATCATTCACCTTTCAAGCCCAATGAGTTCTCGTGTGGGGGGCGTGTTAGAGAAATATAAAACCATTAATATAACCTCACCGGTTGAATTGGTTCTTCACGGAAGGATTACTTGTCTTTTTCTGGCTTACAAGATTTATATAAGTGCTAATATATCATACAGAAAGGTTCAATACAAGAAGAATATGACAATGTAATGTTCAAAAAAGAAAGATGCAAGCACCATCATGTTCTGTGCAGGAGCTGTTTGTCTTTCTCTGAAAAAGAAACTATTGTTTCTAAAGAAAATGAGTTGATCCAAATCTCTTTAAAAGAGTTGAGAGAAGAATGATGTATGTTTTGTGACCCAAATTTAAGAGACTCACAAGTATAAATAAAATGAAAAAGAATGCCTCAACATTCACTGCATATGAATTTAATGTCCTTCAATTTCTAATCAAATTAAATATTCATAAATGCTAAAAGATAAAATTTTGATCAGCTAATACAGTTAGTAAACTATACAACTATTGTTACTTGACCAGATGATTTTTGCTAAGTAACATACTGGAGTAAGGAATTGCATTTAATTGTGATCCACAGTTAAAGGAGGGAAAGTGCTTTTACCTTAAGATTTTTAGGCACATCAGTCTTTGGCTGACCATGGTGCAAGTAGTAATGGGTGCAATCATACGTCACATAGCCCAATAAAATACCTCCAAACACAGCAGGAGCAGTTGAAGGGGAGCATACAAGCTTCACCAAGTTCCAGAACTGAACACGGCAGACAAAAACACCATTAATGCATGGACCAAGCATTTTATAAAATGCAAAAAAATTTCTGGCCCTTTTCAAAAGAAAGCTATAGGAACAGATCTCCTCAAACATAAAACTAAATATAATTTCATGTTTAGTGAGATCTTGTCAATAGTTCTTCTAGGAGATATCCTATCTTCTACTCTTGTACTGCATTCTCTTCTCTCATAAAGAACTGTTTCTTGTAGCTGTAGGAGTATATATTATTCCAAACAAAGAAAAAACTTAGTTCTTGCTACTGGTGAATCTGGCGTAGTTAATGAGTCTTTCTTGTTTGATAATGCTTATGAGGTTGTTCCGTTTAACTTGACTCTGACAAATTTTTCTTCACTAATAACATTTCCTTTTATGAAATTAAAAAGTACATTAACAGACTTCAATATAACCTATAATAAGCATGTCAAATATTATGACTTATATGTAAACATCTAAAAATACTCACACAACATTTCCAAAACAGTATTAACCAAATACTGAAGACAATACTTCCATTGTCAGCATTAATTGAATTGCATCTATCACAAAATCCTGAGGTAGATATTCCATTACATTCCTTCATAATTAAATAATGGAAAAATAGTATCGCTGGGGTCATGATAAATAAAACCCACAGAAGAGAATACAGGTATCTACTTTGTATTAGAACAGAGAGAAATTACAATCATGTTTAAATAATAATTACTCATTAATTTGGGTAGGGAGAGAGCAAAAAAGAGAGGTTAATATTTCAAATTAGAGGAGGCTCTATGTCACAATTCTCTTCTGAGGTATAATATGGTAAGAAATACATACCGGAAATGCTATTAAAGCGGCTGCTGCTGGGGGGAAAACAAGTCTCAAGCTATCCATGGGGTGCTTATGGTGGCAGCCATGGAGAAGATAATGTAAGGTGTTTCCCCTGATGCAACAACAAACCAAAAAAAAAATAAAAAATTCTTGAGTGTTATTGGAACCAATAAGTGGTTGATCTAAGTAGATTTGGTTAAAAGACAATAAAACAAAACATCAGGGGGGGAAGAAGATCTAACCAGTAGCTAGTAGTTTTAACATGGAAAAGGAAACGATGCAACAAGTATTCTGCCAATGTCCAAACGAAAATGCCAATAACCACCAGCATAGCTACATGAGGACAAGTTAACCCCATTTTCAGAGAGTTAGAAATGAACCAAGATGCAACTGGCACCCAAACAACTGGAATCACCCACCATGCAGTGCGCGTGAAGAACTGTTCCAACCAACCAACCAAACAACCAAGTCAACAACACAGCTGAAATAATATTTGAAATGTAATCTCAAAAATTAAAACATTCTATGACTTGAAATGAAATGGCTTTTGATTTTAGTATAACATATTATAATGAGTAAAGACATTCTCGGTCCTCGGCAAATTTTACGATGCACGCTCTAGTCCCTAGCAAATAAAAAGGCTATTTGTGGTTCTAAGAAATTCGAAGTGGACCCATCTTAGTCCTTTTGAGTGACTAATGTGGGTCTTTTTTTGAATTTGTGAGGGACCACGATTTCAACTAAATGGATCTATTTTGAATTTCTTAGATAACACGAATAGCCTTTTTTTAGTAGGACTAAAGCGGGCAAGGTGAAAGGAAAAAAAAGCTATTTACTCTATTATAATTAAAGGATCAAATGGATATAGATTTGATTTAAATGTACCTACCTCCAAAAAACTGCTTTGAAAAAAACGAGGGCCTTCCTTGCTTACAATAGGTTGGTGAACCCATTCTTCATAAGCTTTTCCGAGATGACCAACCTGTCAAACATTAAAAAGATGAGAGTCAATACATAAAATGTATATTGTGAGGAACATGTTTGAAACAATAACATTTGTGTCTTTACCTGGAAAACAAGGGGCTTATTCAAATCAACAACAAATTTCTTTGCGACCATCTTGGCACTGAAAAGAAAAGGGGGAAAAAAAATTAAGATCTGTAAATCGAAATGGAGAAAAATGAAAAAGGGAATGGTGGAATGAAACGAACCTAGCAGAATGGGGGTGTTCCCCTCTTCGCGTTCGGGTGAGAGGTGAAGCGCGAGAGGGAATGTGAGTCTGATTTTGTGAATGAAGTGAGAAATGTGTTTGTGTATTTAGGGGAATGAGGAAACAATATGGACCTCCATTTTGTTTGCCGTTAACAGTAAAACCTTAGAATAGAAAAAAACAGGTTATAGCCAAAAACCTTCTTCAAACAACCTGGACCTGCGAATTACAGGTCATCACCATGGCCAAATTATAATCAACTATGTTGCAAAATAATTTATTGCCATTGACTTATTTATTATTTTGGAAAAATATTTGTAAATTTAAATACAGATTGAAACATTATAAAATTATATTTATAAAAACTATAATAACTCTGAAATGAATTAAAATTTCAAATATACCATAATTTCCGCCGCAAAATGATGTCGTATTGGGCTTATTGCAGATAACTTATGTGCAGTAACCGCAGAAAAAGCGAACCCTTTATCAGGAAAATTATTTCTGCAGTTACTGCAGATAAGTTATTTGCATTTACTCCCAAAACTACGTTGTTTTGAAATTGGAAATTTAAAAAATTATAATTATAAAGACTATAATAACTCTGAAATTAATTAAAATAACAAAAACACCATGATTTCTGTCCCAAAAGGACGTCGTATTGGGCTTACTGGAATTAACTTACTTGCAGTAACCGCAGAAAAAGTTAACCCTACTTATATATATATATATATATATATATATATATATATATATATATATATATATATATATATATATATATCCTTTTAGATCCTAATCGTTGATTTCCGTCCATTTACGGTTATAATCTATTGGGTCAAATTTAATGGGCCAAATTTATTATTAATTAATTAATAATTTTAATCCAATAAATTATAACCATTGATAGACGGAAATAAATGGTTAGGATCTAAAAGTATATAAGTTTATATCCTTTAAAAGGATAGATATTTTTTCTATATATATAGGGAAAACAACATCTGCTGTAACTGCAAATGTTTTTTCCTCATGTCATAGACTCAAGAATTTTTTTTTTCATTTTATTTTATTTTTTATTTTTTAAATGGTAGGCCCTACTATGATTTTGTTTCAGCTGTAAAAAATAAAGTTTTGCAGCCACATGAGAGATACAAAGCCCATATATATATATATATATATATATATATATATATATATAGGGTAATCCATCCGTAATGTTACATAAATTTTTTTGTTTTTCCTACAGACACAATTCTTTTGAGGGACCCATGCATTGCTTTTCTCTCTCTTTATATCATTTTCTTTCTCTCAAAATATTGTCTCTGCAAGATGATTTGTTGTTTTTCTGTAACACTACATATACATTCTATATATATATATATATATATATATATATATATATATATATATTAGCAAAGACCAAGAGGTGATTCTTAAGATAGACAATTAAATTTAAAATTTATTGAAATTTTGTGACATCGTTGCATGTTATTACTTAGGGTTTGTTTTTTCTGATGTTACTTTAGATAACTTTATCTAATGTTCATCAAAACGATGTCGTTTTGGGACGGAAATCATGGTATTTTTGTAATTTTAATTTATTTCAGCGTTATAATAGTCTTTATCACTCTAATTTTTTAATTTTTCAACCTCAAAACGACGTCGTTTCGATGAACATTAGATAAAGTTATCTACGTAACATCGAAAACTTTTTTCCCTATTACATCTTAGTGTGACGAAGCATGTTAGTCATATCTAAAAAAAAAAATTCATCAATATATTTTTAAGATGTTTATTAAAATTATTATATGGAAGGGGTGGCAAAACGGGTTGGCGCGCCCCGCCCAACCACCAACACGTCAAAAGTAGGTTGGCCCACCCCGCCCCGCCACTTGAATTTGGGTTGAAAACCCCAACCCGCCCCATTTTATGGTGGGTTGGCGGGTCAACCCGTTTAAAAAATAAAAATAAAAAATAAATTATATTTTTTAAATATTATAATATTGCTTATTTTCATATCTCCTCAGTTTTTTTCCAATCTTAAGTCTTAATGTATGTTAATATTTAGTTAGATACTTTACAAACTTGTTTTTATCTCCATACATAAATTATGTTTGTCATAAATAAAGTTTTTGTTCTATATTTTGTCTAGAGAGTACTAAGATAACAAAAAATTAGATATCACAAAAGCTTAAAAACAAATAAAAAAATACTTAATAGTAAAAAGCAAAAAATTGACCCGGCTGGCCGATCCTCCCGACCTGCCGCCAACCCGTTTAGACCCACAAGCCAATGGGGCGGGTTGGTAGGTTGAAATATGTAACCCAACCCGCCCCGACGGGCTGACCCGTTGCCACCTCTATATGGAATTACTTATAGTAAAGAGAAAACTTCATTTTCAATAGGGGTGTAAATGGGCCAGGCCGGCCTACAGGGGCCTATGGCCTGGCCTACAAAAAGTCTGGCCTGTCCTGGCCTACGAGGTAAATAGAACAGGTTAAGGCTTGTGGATTAGCCTATTTAGAAACAAGGCCGCAGGCTGAAAATAAAATGCTTGGCCTTTTAGCCTGTAGGCCGGCCTATTTAATATTTAAATAAAAAATATTTTATTTATTTATTTATTTATTGTAAAAGTTAGATAACTTAACCTAATATTTAATATTTATTTGTTGTCGTGAATTTTTATAATCTGTGTTCTTGTTAAAAAATTTGTTGTAGAATTTTAATAATTTGGACCCAAACTATAAAATATTGTTTAATGAATGAGATATTTCATTTTTCTTTTAAATTTAATTTTGAACATGGTAGGCCTAAAAGGCCTCATAGGCCATGTAGGCTTTTTATTTTTTAATAACAGGACAGGCTTGGCCTTTAAATTAAGCCTTTGATAGGCTTATAGGCAAGATAGGCTCAACATTTTTTTGTGTAGGCCTAGGCCATGAAGGCCAAAGCCTGGCCCGGCCTGGCCTAATTACACCCCTAATTTTCAACCATTGTAGTTTTATGATTTATCATTTGTCCCCCCCTATGATTTTAATCTTGTCGTTTAAGCCCATTATGTTTAAATAATTTATCTTTTAACCCCCTAGGGTTTCAAAATTTTCATTTACACTCATTGTGGTTATAAGAATATGTCACTTAGATCCCTTGTGATCTTATATTATCATCTTATTATAAATTAAAATTACGTACCAAAAAATATAAACTATTTATTTAAATTTAAATTAATTTTAATTAATAACATTATCAATTATATGTTGGGTATGACTTATACTTCACATTCAGACGAGGACTCTTGTTGACGAGGTCAGCAGAAAATCAACTTTGGTCCTGCTTTTGGGTGAACCAGGGTAAATCTCAATGTGAATTTCCCTTCCTTTTTCTATATATATATATATATATTATATATATATATAGGTAAATGATGCGAACTCGGCAAGTATACCGATCGTTCCAAGTAATAAAATGATAAAGTAGAATATCGTCTTCACAGGGATTGTAGACCAAGTACTACAATAACCAGTCCCCTTAAGTTGAACGGATCAAGAAAAGTGGTAATTGGTGTTGATTTAAAACAAAAAGTAAATTGAAATGTAAATTGCGTATTTTTAGGGTTTTATAAAAATAGATGAACAAAGTTGCATAAAATTAGGTTTGAAAACAATTGCGAAAATATTGCAGTAAGAGTACAAACACCTGTTTGATCCCCACCTTGTAATCTGAATCTAGATTTACATGTGATTTACCCATTGATCAAACGATTCACCATCTTTTATTTTATTGGTTAAGCCCTAATCCCTTAGTGATCTTAACCTTATTAACCCTATTAGAACCCTAATTCCTTATTGATTCCTTTTCGGGTTAAACACATAAATAGGTGAATCTTTCAGGTTTGCGATTCATGCAGTCTATCCCTAGTGCATACATGAAAAGCTATTTTCCTCCTTGTTAGGAATTAGGATCCCAATATTCCTATTGTGAATCTTAACCCTAGCGATCTGTTAGAATTATCAGATCTAAAAGAACGAAGAGATGAAGAACGAAGGAAAATAGATTCAAATAGATAAATACATGTAAATTAAATCAAAACTACAAGGGGTTCACATTCAGGGTTGTGACCCTTACCACAATAAGAAGATCTAGCCAACCATAGTCATGACTAATCTCAAATAATATTCAACAAGAATTGTAAATTACAAACAAAGAACGAAGAACATAGATCTGAGTTCTCTCCGCAACGACGGTTCTTCCTCCTAGGTCAGTAAATATGAGATGAGATGTGTCTGCCTTTGATCTAATCCTCACTGTTATAATATTTTTCTTCTTTTTTCCAATTTTTCCCTTTTGAAACACGGTTGTGGTTTCCGCAACTGACGCTCTCAGCGTCAGTTCCACGCTATGAGGGTGGATGCCTCTGATCTTCCATGCCATCAGCTTCAGTTCCACGCTGTGAGCGTGGATCCTTCCGGACTCCCACACTACCAGCGTCAGTCCCACGCTGTGAGCGTGGATGCTTCTGGACTCCCACGCCATCAGCGTCAGTTCCACGCTGTGAGCGTGGGTTTTCACTTTGGCCAATCCTCATTTTTCTTCCATATTTGTTTGCTTTTCCTACAAAATGAGCATAAAATCAGTTGAGCACTCCTGGAATTGGAATTTAAGAAATACAACAAGAAATGTTGCCTTTTAATGAGGAATAGCTCATTATCTTTCTCTTTTTGGCTTGAATTTACTTATATGCTGAAGGCACATCTAACAATTCCCAGATTTGAACGTTGCTATCCCCAGGAATGTAATGAATCAAAAGAAGATTACCTCTGTGAAGAAATACATGAATATATATACATCTTAAGAAATTAAACTGCTATGTATGTATAACTTATGGTAAAAATTTCACAATAATGCTATTCAGTTGTATCAAGAATTTAAATCCTAGCTTGAATATTCCTCACTAGATACATACATTCTCATCACTCAGTGTTTGAGGGTTCTGCACTCATTCCATCAGTGTAGCAGTAATTCCATAATCTTGAACATATTCTGAAATTCCTAAAAATGAGGAACCCATTTTCCATGCATAGACTGATCAAAAGGTCTTTAATAGGTTAAAACTTGGCCTGGTTTGGGGGTAAGAATCTTTTGGTTAGAGGCTGATTAATTTGGAGAGACTGAACTCCTAAGATTTTTGACATTAATTCCTTCTCAGCTCTTCAATTATGCTATTCTAACATTTTTGGGATTATTTCTCCCTTTTTCACTCCCTTTTCTTCTTTTTGTTTTCTTTTCTCTTCTGAGCTACATTGTAACTTCTCAGACCATTCTCTTTTCTTTTACTTAACTTTTTCTTTTCTGAGAAAGACCTTGATTTTAGTCTTTGGAATCAGCATTTCAATCTCTCTCAAGGTGTGTCAATGGGACATTGTTAAGCAACTTTCACAAGGTGATTGAACAAATTGGTCTCAGGCTCAAAAGGGTTTAACAAAGGACAATTTCCTAGGTAGGCTATTTTGGCTCTAAGCTAACAAGAATAAATGCCTTTATTATATCAGTCATGCAAGCAAGCTAGAGAAACAATTCAAATTCAAGAAAAACTACTACAGTGAGGTCTCTCTGAATAATTATTTCTGTTTAGGCTCAATCCTCACAGCTATTTTTCAAATTAGAATCTAATTTCCAGAATGCACATCAAGCATTATTTCAGAAAAATTCACCACAGAGCAGTTATACAGACAAGCAGGCATCATTATCAGATTATATAAATAAATGAATGTTTCACATATATCATGCTCTTAATGATTCAATTCACAATAAGACTAAGCAAGCTTGTCAAACCTGACATTGCTTGTTCAGAAATTCAAGTTTTTTTTTTTTTAAGATAAACGAAAATAAAAGAAACACATAAGAAAATAAAAGAATAAATAATAACAGCAAAAGTTGAAATATCTCCCTTTTTCCAATTAGATTTTCTGTTTCCTTTCTGTTGTGTTCCACATTTAGCAGGTTTCGCATATACAACATGCGACCCCAATTCCCAGATTTAGAATATTGTTGTCCCCAGCAACAAACTATATTTGTCAAAGAAGCTCATTCTGCCAAATGGAACACTCACATATTTGTTAAACAATAAAACAGATAAATATCAAAGAGTACTGCATAAAAGGGAAATATTATCCAACAGAAATGTCTACAAAGTACTTAAAACAGTAAAAATAATAAAAAGAAACTAAGAAAATATGTGTATGATGCCAAAGTGGGGAGAATCATCAGTAATCCTCCATAGCAGCATCATCATCATGATCAGTCTCCGCTGGTGGTGGAGAAGATGGAAGCTGTGGTCTGAAACTAGTAGTGTCGATACCACGATCACTACATAGTCTCTCTATCATGCTCCGGAGATACCTCTGCTCGATCCTCACCTCTTGCATCTGACGGCCCAATCTCTGAAGTAGGAGAGAATCTGCATGAGGTGCTGCTGCTGGTGCTGGAACTGGTGGTGGTAATGGAGGTGCTTCACCTGCTGCACGAGACGCCTTCCAAATGGCGTAACGGTTGGACTCTTCCCTCATAGTGTTAAAATTTGTCTGTGTGAGCTCCTTTTTCACCTTCACATCATTGGGCTCATCATCATAAATCTCTACTCCAGCTTCCAGACAAAGTTGTTGTATCAACGAACTATGAGCGAGGTGAATCTCAGCCTTTTTCTGAGTGACGATGTAGATTATTTTCTCAGACAAAAGAGCAGCAATATTAAGATTTTCTTCACCCATAAGGGTATATAGCAGCACTGCTCTCTCAACATTTACATCACTCATATTAGTGGATGCAATGATGGTGGAATTTATGAAGGTGTGCCAAAATATTGCTTCTGGATTCAGATCCACCTTTTCCAATTTTTCGGGCACCCCCGGATGTCCATTCTTTGGTTTCCATGTAGAATTTTTAAGGATTGAAAAAAAGTCATGTCGTGTTCGATTAGGATTTTAAAAGATTATTTTAGAGTCCGTCCAAATCTGTTGGTATTAAATCTGGATTTTAAACAAAGTAAAAATACTCTTGTGGTATTCAAAAATCTGACAATTTTAATGGATTTTCTATTGGTGTAAATTTCGTGAGACTTTTTAGTGAAAAATATAAATAGGATGTTTCTCTCACAATCTCACCCTAACCCTTAGGATTTCTTGAGATTTTCTATTACGATGTATGTCTTCTTCTTCCTTTGGCGAGTTGATCTGCTCGAAACCGGGTTCCCCCATTTGAGCTTTGTCAAAACTCAAAATCAGCAAATTTGTGAGCGATTTTTATTATAAAACAACCCAGAAACAACAAACCAACAAGATTATAATATAATCCATCTAAAACATAGCAAATTTTTTAAAGCTTTTGGAAGTTTAAAAAATGATTTTTTTTAAGCTATGGGTCGCAATTTTTCTTAGCACAAAAATGTATGATTTTTGTATTAAAAACAACATAAAATAGTGGGAAAACAACATTGGAAATAAAACCCTCAAACTAATCTTCATTTTACATCAATGAAACAAGATCAATATAAAGAAATATTGAAACTTTCATAATATAAACCCTATATTTCGTAACAATACATTCATGTATGAAATTCCTTCGCTATAGAAAATTGTTTCAAATAATTTTTGTGTCAATAGATAACTAAATACTTATTTTTCAAAAGCAGCAAAGAAATTTGAGGTTTCAACGTATCGATTGAAAATAATTTTAGAAATTTTCTAAATTTTCATGTAATAAAACCCAGAAATTTAGATTCAAAATCTTCCTAGAATACTCAATGAAAACATGCATATGATATATGGTTAGAAAACTCTCATCACGTAAAACAAAAATCCCAAGGTTTCCAAGATCAATTGCAAAAAGTTTCAAACGAAATTTTGTCATGAATTCTTTAGGTTCTATATGCAAATTTATAATTATTTTAAGAAATAAATAAACATTTGGTCTTATAATCATATATTCATAGCTCTTATACCAAATGAAGAATATAACTTTTAACCCATTGGTCAAAACTAAGAGCATGAATGAGAAAATGTTAATGCATGGAGGGCTAGTATAGATATGTGGAGAGCTGTTGGTTAGTAATTTTGAATGTTTGTTAAAAATTATATTATATTTTACTGATTGAGAAAATTAGATTACGTTTTACTCTTTTTTATTAATAGTATTGCATTTCTTTGTTATTTTGTATTGACTCTTGTAATTTTGAAATTCATATGATTTTTTAAACTCTTATAAATCCATATTGTCCTTTCAAATCTTATAAAATCGATTAAAATCCTTTAAGATCCAATCTTATGAAACTTTGATTGTAAAAAATGTCTTTTACAAAAGTATTTGAAGTCCATCCAATTTTAAATAGTCTTTTAAAATCTATAATATTTTTTATCTCAAAATAAAAATCTTTTAAAATCCTAATCTAATATACCCCCTTAGAACCATATCCATTATGTAACGGTTCATCCTATTTTTTATAACATGACATGGAGAGTGAGTGATAAGTGTTTCTCATTTTGTGCATGGGAACAAAAAAATAGAAATTTTTTTATTCTTTTTTCTATTCCACAGCACAAAAATTAAATCAGTTCATCTCGGGAACAAAAAAATAAATCGATTTTACCAAACGAGTTTTTTATCCATGTCTGTTACCGGGAACAAAAATTAAAAAAAAAATCCACAAAAGTTGTCGATTAAAAAAATTAAAGAAAAATATTTTATAGTATTTTCTTTCTTTTATTTTTATTTTCAATTACACATTTTCAACACAATAAATAAAGGAAAATATTTATGTATAAAAAAAATAAAAGGAAAATATTTCAGAATTAACACGAAATCGTGGCATTATGCAAAAGCAGCAAAACAAATATAGTCAAACAAGAACTATACTAATCAAAAATTTATTTGACTTTTTTTTTGGGAAAAAGGACTGTTATTTCTAAAATTCTTCCTTTTTTTTTCTTTTCTTCTTATTTAACTTTTGTTTTTCCAATTTTATCAAACATAATTTTACAAGAGGAAATAGATTGTTAGTTAACTTTTATTTCACATTAAGTTAATGGGAAAAATATTTGTCATTTTGACAATAGTCATTTTAGTTAAAAGTAGTATTTTTATTTGAAATTTAAATCAAAAAGTAGTCATTTAAATTAAAAGTAGTCATTTCAGTTAAAATTGGGATGTTTTGCAATCTCAAGTGATAGACTGTGTAAAACATATCTGGAGTAATCCTATGGCCGTGAGAGATCTAAACAAGACCTTCCTGGTATTAATCCCTAAGCTGACTAAGCCTGAGAAGATTACTCAGTTCCAGCCTATTTCTTTGCGTTCTGTGCTTTACAAAGGTATCAATAAGATCATTGTGGGAAAGCTCAAACCTATTCTGAATAAACTCATCTCCCCTCAACAAGTTAGCTTTGTCCCCAATAGACAAAATTCATGACAATATTGCTATTGCTCAGGAGATGGTTCATTCCATGAATAGGATGAAAGGAAAAAGAGGTTTTTTTTACTATTAAGATAGATCTCGAAAAAACCTATAATAGAATGTCTTGGAGTTTTATCCAAAAAGTTCTCTCTGAGATCAATCTCCCTATTAATCTGGTCAACCTAATTATGCAGTGTATATCCTCAAAAGAGTTAGAGATCCTTTGGAATGGTTCTAAGGCTGGAAGAGTCAATCCTAGCAGAGGTCTGAGACAAGGAGATCCTATCTCTCGCTATATCTTTGTCCTTTGTATGGAGAAAATCTCTCATATCATAGCTGACTCAGTTCACAATAATGATTGGAAGCTTATTGCAGCTGGCAAAGGTGGCCCCAAAATATCACATCTTCTCTTTGCTGATGACTTGTTGCTATTTGGGGAATCTAGTATGGATCAGATAAGGATTATCCTAAAATGTCTTGATTCTTTTGGGAACATGTCTGGGCAAAAGGTTAGCTACTCTAAATCCAACATCTTTTTCTCAAAGAATGTTCCTAGTGAGATTGTTAATCCTATTGTGGAGTTTAGTGGCCTTGCACATACAAAAAATATTGGCAGGTATCTTGGCTATAGGATGAAGCATGGGAGAGTTGGCAAGTCTCACTATGGAGATATCCTTGACAGGGTAAATGATAGGCTGCAAGGTTGGAAGAAACAGTTTCTATCTATGGCTGGAAGAGTTACTTTGGCGAAATCGGTGCTATCAGCCATGCCAATGTTCCATTTACAGAATAGCCTTCTCCCCAAAGGAATCTGTGATGACATTGAGAAAATCCAAAGGAGCTTTATTTGGGGTGATACAACAGCCCAAAAAAGAATTCATGCTGTAAACTAGGATCAGTTAAAGCTTCCAAAGAGCCAGGGAGGGCTGGGTATTATAAATCTGAGAAAGCTGAATGAAGCCTTCCTCCAGAAATGTGCTTGGTCAATCATTCAGTCTCCTACTCAACTCTGGGCTCAGGTTCTGATATGAAAGTATGGTAGGAAAAAAGACTTATCGAAGGAAGTAATTTACAAAGCATATGATTCTCATCTTTGGAAGAATCTATGCAGAGTTTGGCCATCGATGCTAAGTAATTTGAACTGGCAGATTGTCAATGTGAGTAAAATTGATTTTTGGACGGACAATTGGATTGGACTTGGTTCTAATCTTCTTTCTCTCTCAACAATTCCCCCATCTGCCGAAGATATTTCCTTGAAAATCAACCACAGTCGTTTTGTTGCTCAAGAGGGTTGGGACGTCCAATATCTTCAGCATCATTTTGACATGAATGCCGTGAATAGAATTCTGGATATTCCCCATCCTGTTGATGAAGAAGGAGAAGATTTTCTGACTTGGAATAATTGGAGTCCTGGCCAATCAGTAGTCAAGCTAGCATACAACAATGGGCTGAGTTCTTTTCCTACATTTATCAGTTGGGAAAGGATTTGGAGTTGGAAAGGGAAAGAGAGGATGAAGTTCCTCATGTGGAAGATGTTTCACGAGAGAATGCCTACCAAAGAGTACATAGCCAGGTGGAGTGCTTCGTTGAACAGTTGCCCGTCTTGTCCTGACCAAGTGGAGACATGCCTTCATGTATTCAGAGATTGCCAAAAAGCATCAAAGGTTTGGCTTCTTCCGTTTTTGCAACCTCTTCCTTCAGACTTTTTTAGCATTTGCTCCTTTAAAGATTGGATGTCTATGAATCTGAAGCATTGTAATAGATCAAGGAGGGATTGGAGGGATTATTTTTTTAATATTTGCAATTCTTTGTGGGTTTGGAGAAATAAGGAGTTTCATGAAGGGAACTTCAAGAGACCAGATAATCCTTCTTTAATCCTTATTGAGTTCATTGAGGAAAGTAGGTTCTGTTTTAAAAAAAGAGTTCCAGGTTGTCCTGTTTCGACCCTCCCTCTTCCTATCTCTGTTTTTAAGGCTCCGCCTCATGGTTTCTTAAAGCTAAATGTGGATGTTGCTGCCCTTACCAACGTAGCTGTCTAGGGGGGGGGGGTCTCCTAAGGGACTGTAAGGGTTCACGGACTAGTGGTTTTTCTGCTTTTATAGGTTCATGCTCCTCTTTACAAGCTGAAGTATGGGCAATTCTAAATGGTTTAGAATTTGCTTGGAAGTTCGGATGGAAGAACATAATGCTGGAGTCAGATTCTCTACAAGCTTTTAGCCTTCTTACCAATGTTGGTAATGATATTCGTGAGCTTCCGTCTGTAGCTAAGATACGAGTTTTTCTTAACAAGGACTGAACTGTTTTGGTGTCTCATATTCCTCGGATCTGCAACAAGTGCGCGGACTGGATTGCAAGAAATGCACTGAATGATCCGCCTGGCCTTAGCATTATTTCCTCTCCTCAAAGGGATCTAATTAATATGCTTGCTGCTGATCTTCTTGACCCTGGCTTGAAAGCTGCTGATAGCATTTGAGGTTTGTGTTTCCTATTTCCCTGTTCTGCGTAGGGATTTTATGTTAGTTTTCAGTCTGTTTTATTGTCTTTAGTCTTTCTGTTTGTTGCTGGGGCATAGCCCCTTTTGATTATCAAAAAATTAAAAATTAAAAAATAAAATCACTCACTTTCTCCCTCCATGATTTTCATTGTATATCTAACTAAATTAATAATAATGATAGGGAATAAAGTTTCTAAAGTTACTTTAAAAATTTTTGTCTAATATTTAGCAAACCGCCATAGTTTTGGGGTTTTTTAATTAAAAAATTAGAATGATAAAGACCATTATAGCTTAGAATATTAAAATCATAAATATATCATGATTTCCGTTCCAAAATGACATTGTTTTGATGTACATTAAATAAATTTTTCTAAAATAACTTTAGAAAAAATGAACCCATAATAATAATAATAATAATAATAATAATAATAATAATAATAATAATAATAATAATAATAATAATAAACAACTTCGGTATAAACAAGGGACGTTATCAAATAAGAGCTTGGTTGAGAATAACTTGGACCACGCAATAAAGCAAACAGAACAAATTGAAAACTAAAACTAGAGAGCGATTGATCAATTAATCCTTAATTTATTTATTTTTTAATTTATTCTACTTTTAAAATTATTTTATCAATCTATCTTAATTTAATCGAGGTTAACTAATTGGGCCCTATTTCTTACCAAAGTTTGAGCAAAATTGTACATTGTAAAACTCAAGTAAGATGGTTCCACTCGGTCAATATTGGTCAAACTAGAATAAATAGATAAATAGTTTTGAAAATAATGTTAGAAAATAATATAAATATTAAATAGGCTCTCACTCAACATTTTAAGGTTTTATGTTGAATTGATTCTTTACATGGTATCAGAACTACAAGGTCACGAGTTGGATTATCATCACCCCTACTTTCTAGTGGAATTAAATAAGCACACGGTAAACTAAAAATTGGGTCTGTGCAATATTCTCGCTTCAAGCCGAAATGACTCTTGTGTAAGAGGGTGTGTTAAAGAATAATATAAACTAGTAAAAAAAATTCACCCAACACCTTAAAGTTTTGAATTGAATTGATTCTTTACGAGTATGGTGAATTAAACATAATATTTAAATAATTAAGGGTAGATTGATCAATCAACAAACTTGTCAGTTTATACCCTTTACCGCCCAAGGATGAGTAATTAAATGAAAGCTGATCATACATGAGAATAATGTGATATGCATGTAAAGTTAGGGAAGTGGATTTACTTGATTAGCAAGCAAGAAATGAGTGATGATACCTTATGATAAAAGAAATGTGCAAATATTTGGATGTAAGTGCATCTATATTTGTTGGGCATTGGGTTGTCATTCCATGTATATTAGATATACTATATGCATGCCAAACTTGTTAGGGATTGATGCATGGAACCATTTAAGATATAGAGCTGCTTGTGGACATGCTCGCTTCAGCGAATAGTCCCACGAGCAGTTTCTTGACCTGCAAGGGTTATTGTCTATATTGATGAATTGCTCACCGGCCTAGGGAGCAAACAGGTGACTTGGCATAAGCAAACTGAGTAGCAAGGAATACAATTGCTCATTGATGATGCTCGCATAAGCAAGGGACTCAACAAGCAGAGTAAAATGATTAAAAGTGAGAATGAAGCCATGTTTGTTTATTGGAACTTCATGGTGATGACTTATAATTAATGTATGATATATTTAAGCAACTTTTAAGTATTCCGCACAATGTTGAATTATAATTATAATTTTGAATAGTTTAAAATACAGAAAAAGTTTTAAGCATAAAAAGAATTATTTCCATAAAAGAACAAATTAAGCCATATTTTAATTTAACTGCTACAATTGTAACGCTTGCTTAATATCATGTGTATTGATAACAAACCCGTCATGTACAAATGTTACAATATAAGCCAAACTAATTCTTTATTATTATGGATTATAATTTTATTGCCACCTCCAACTCTGTTTCTTCACACTGAGCAACATGCTAAGATTAAAATTCAAATGAGAAAGTTAGAAGTATGAATTCTTGTTTAAAGCAAACCAATCATAATCAACATATAGACAGAAAAAGGGCAAAAAGGAAAATAAAAACGAGAGGTGCCGACGTCGATGTATATAATCATCTACCCAGTGAAACATCCAATGACATAATAAAAGAAGCATTATCAACAAAACCCAGCTTATACAATGACCCTTAATTCATACAAACACCACATTAACAAGTCATTGTATTTTGACTGCTCCACAATTTAAACTCGCTCAAACCCATCCAGATTGCAATTTGAAACAACCTTGACAATTCACAATGACACTTCAAGCACCAACCTCGTCCTCTTCTTCCTCCTCGTACTCTTCCTCATCAGCCGTAGCATCCTGGTATTGCTGGTACTCAGCCACCAGATCATTCATGTTACTCTCAGCTTCAGTGAACTCCATTTCATCCATTCCCTCGCCAGTGTACCAATGCAAGAAAGCCTTGCGCCTGAACATTGCTGTGAACTGCTCGCTAACTCTCCTAAACATCTCCTGAATTGATGTTGAATTCCCAATGAAAGTGGATGACATCTTAAGACCCTTTGGTGGGATATCACACACGCTAGACTTGACATTGTTAGGTATCCACTCAACGAAGTAAGAAGAGTTCTTGTTTTGTACATTTATCATCTGCTCATCCACCTCCTTGGTGCTCATCTTACCACGGAACATTGCTGAAGCAGTCAAATAACGACCATGGCGAGGATCTGCAGCACACATCATGTTCTTAGCATCCCACATTTGCTGAGTCAATTCAGGCACAGTCAAGTTGCGGTACTGCTGGGATCCTCTTGATGTTAAGGGTGCAAACCCAACCATAAAGAAATGGAGACGAGGGAATGGGATAAGATTGACGGCTAGCTTTCGAAGATCAGAGTTCAGCTGCCCAGGGAAACGCAGACAACAAGTAACACCACTCATGGTAGCAGAAATGAGGTGGTTAAGGTCACCAACTGTAATAAAACCAAAAAAAAGAAAAAAATGAAACTTACAACTAAAATGAGAATAAAAATATAATACGTTCTACATTTCATTTAGAAGAAGCAACCAAAAACCAAATGATTGCAGAAGTTCAACAACCATAACCACCAGCTATGAGTGAGACACAAGACCTAAACCCACTTGAATCCTCCCACCAACATAATAATGATATATATTATCTAATTTAAATTGTGAATTGAAATGTCAACCACATCATTATATTAATCATATCCTGATTCTAACAGTTTGTCGGCGAAAATAACCACACCAGCAGAAACAATAAGAATAATAATAAAAACAACAACCACAATAAAGTTGCACTAACTGCACTAAAAATTCAAATGGAGAAATGAGAAACTTACAAGTTGGTGTAGCAAGCTTCAAAGTACGGAAGCAAATATCATAGAGAGCCTCATTGTCCAAGACCATGCACTCATCAGCATTTTCAACAAGCTGATGTACAGAAAGCGTGGCATTGTATGGCTCAACAACAGTGTCAGATACCTTAGGGGAAGGAAAAACAGAAAATGTCAACATCATGCGATCTGGATACTCTTCCCGAATCTTCGAGATGAGAAGTGTTCCCATGCCTGAGCCCGTGCCACCCCCCAAAGAGTGGCAGACTTGAAATCCTGTTCATACATTTTAAAGTTCAAAAACAAAATACCAATCAGTTAGCTGCAATACAACAGAAGCCAAGCACAAAACAGGGTGAAAATTTTGACAAACATGTAATAAATCCGAATTGTGAAATCAACAACGATATGATTGTCATTGCAATAGGAACTTCAATGAAGCCCTAATAAGAGCCAAATTATATGCTTTAAAACATCAAACATGAAAGGCAAT